>PVKA01013871.1:36357-54020 GCA_004027165.1 Ctenomys sociabilis | reverse complement strand
CTTTCTTTCTTTTTTTCTTTCTTTCTTTCTTTCTTTCTTTCTTTCTTTCTTTCTTTCTTTCTTTCTTTCTTTCCTTCCTTCCTTCCTTCCTTCCTTCCTTCCTTCCTTCCTTCCTTCCTTCCTTCCTTCCTTCCTTCCTTCCTTCCTTCTTTCTTTCTTTCTTTCTTTCTTTCTTTCTTTCTTTCTTTCTTTCTTTCTTTCTTTCGTACTGGGTCTCACCATCCATGCAGCTTGGACTCAATAGTGATCCTCCTGTCTTAGCCTCCCCAGTGCTGGAATTATAGATGTGCACCACCATGCCCAATTTCAGTGGCCTGCTCATGGCACAGCATGTGGTACTAGGGGTCAAACCTGGGCCCTTGCACTTGTCAGGCAGGTGCTTAGCCTCTGTCTGAGCTTTTGTCTAATTGATCTGTTTGTGACATTGAGGTGTTGAAGTCTCCCATTACAATTGTGTTAGTGTTTAGATTTTTCTTTTTGTCATTTATGTGTGATTTATAAAATTGAGTGTGCTTAAGTTGAATGTGCTTATTGTGTCTAGATGGTAACAACCCCCCCTCACACACAAATTTTCATGCAGTCAGGGGGGTAGGCATCTAGTTTGTGATTGTTATGCCCTTTTTTGTTTGTTTATGCTCTAATTCTGGGACTAAGTGTTAATCCTAGGGCAAGTAGCCTGCATAACAATATACGGGACAGAAAGAGACTTCTTTCTTGGTACTTTTGCTGTCTTCCACTGCCATGAACGGTTACCTCTCAACCATGTGCCATAACTAGCTGAAGTCAGCTAATTATGGATTGGAACCTTTACAAACTGTGAGCTACATAAACCTTTTCTCCCTTAACTTTGAGTGTAGGGTATTTTGTCTCAACAGTAAGAGAAAAAAAAAAAAAAAAGCACTGTTGGCTTGTTTCCTTAAGCAATATGTAGTGACCTTTGTCTCTTTTGAGTTGTTTTGGCTTGCACCCACTTTGTCTAAAAATCAGGATAGCTATTCCTTCTTTTATCTGGGTTTGCATTGTGTGGAATACTGTTTTCCATGTTTTGATTTTTAATGTATGAATTTCTTTTTTAGATTAAATGTGATTCTTATATATAGCATATCATTAAATTTTGTTTCTTGATCTATTCTGTATTTTTAAATTGAATTCAGACCCTTCATGTGGAGTTATTGAAAGGTATAGTCCCTGTCAATTGTATTATTTTCCTGTTGCTGATTCCATTTTTTTCCTCCTTCTGTATAACTTTTCTTCCTGCCTGGTACATTCAGTTTGACTTACTGGCCTTGTTAACTTGCTTTGTTAACTTCCTCGTCTCTTTTTAGGATATCTTTGACAATTTTTGGTGGTCTTGAATTTCTTTAGATGATCTTTGTTACAGAAATACTTTTTTCTCCATTAGTTTTAAAAGATAGTTTTATAGCTCTGTTTTGGACGTTGTTTTCCTGTAGGGCTTGAAACACTTGTCTCTTGGCTCTCCTGTCCCTAACTTCTGTTTTGAGAAATCTGCTGTAGTCCTGATTGGTTTACCTTTATAAGTGATTTGTTACTTTTTTCTAACAGCTTTTAAAAATTTTGTCCCTGTGTTAGACTTCTGAAAATTTGACTATGATATATCATGGACGGGTTCTTTCTTGGTCATGGATATTTGTGGTATTGTATGCCTCACTTGTATTTCCCTAAATTTGGAAAGTTTTCTGCTATGAAATCTGTAAATAGGTTTTTTTTTAAATTTTTTTTTTCTATGTCTTGTGTGCTGTTTTGATTTTTCACTGATTCTAGATCTTCTTAGTGTGTCATGTAGCAGACATTGAGTCCATTTTTCTAATTCTCTTGCTGTTTATAAAAGCGTGGTTTGCAAGAATAATTTGTTCATATGTAATCCAAAGCATTTATGAATCAAAGCAAAGACAGAGAAGAGAGATTACTTGTGATCTTGTGACATTCTGTGTAATGTATTACTCATACATTACTCATAAAACAGTGCTTGTTTATCAAGTTAAAAGTTCTTAGAAATGTTTGCTTGTCTTGAGAAACCCATACATACCAAGTTATTTGCAATCCAAAGTTTGACAGTGATTTGTTTCTGGTATGGCCTTATCTTTTGACAATATCCTCACATTGGCCATTTCTCTTGTCCATATTGTCAATATAATTTTTAATCTCCTGGATTTCTGTTGAAACTTTTTTGTGTACTGCCTTTCTTTGCTAAATTGATCGTTTATGTTTTGCGTAGCACAGTAGCTTTTTATTAGTGTCTTCTGTAAGCTCTCTGGCCATTTTATTGTATCTATTATCTGTTTAATTTTATTTTCTGTGAACTTGCTGAGTACCTTTGGTATGTTTGCTAATACCCTCTGTTGTCCTTTCAAATAATTTGACTGTTGTATTTTGATTTCCTTCTTAGTGTCCCATGGATCAGCTTCTGGGGAGTTAGGAAGGATTTGTTCCCTTGTCTCTAGTTTTTGTTTGTTGTATCTTGTGCTGAAGTTTTTGGGCACTTAAAATGGAAAGATTTTGTTGTTACTATGGAAATCTCTGTAGTGAGTGTCTTTTTCAGTGATGTACTCTAGACATAGTTAACTGTAGTCCTTTTAATTTTTTCTCAAAATCTGATCACCTCTGTTAATCTGGGAGGGCAGGGTACAGTGTAATTAGCTCGGCACACAGTTCTTTGGAAATAGACCATAATAGTGTTAAAATGACACAAAGGTAGTCCACATACTGGGGTGCAGAGAAAAATCCCTGATTAGCAACAATAGTGTCATTTCTGTAACTCGGGTAATAACAGTGAATCAACAACAATAACATCATTGATATACCATAACAATCAATAGTATGCCACTCTTAATCATAATATAAACATGAAAGCAAACAAATATTGACATATAGTAAATATTTACTAAATGTGACATTTGTTCTTCCACTAATACCAAAAAATTCAAAAGTAATAACATGTATTTAACTATCTAAAGATTAATAAAGTATAACAGTTATAGTAGTAAACATGGGAGGTTGGGAATAAGCAATTGAAAGAAGAAAAATTTCAAAAATACAGGAGTGATAAGTGAGACAAATAATCCTATTATTAAGTATATTTATACAGTAAAAGGTAACAAAAAAGAATATGCAAGAGTAACAAGATAAAAGGGAGAAAAATAGTAATAAAGAAAATCAAAAAGGAAAAGAAAAAGGAGAAAATTCCCTAACCACTAATAAACTAGTAAAGAAGAATGTGGGCGGGAGGAGAGGGAGAAGGAGAGGGAGATGGAGAGGAAGAGGAGAGAGAGGCAGGCAGGCAGACAGATAGGTGATGGGGAATGAATCAAAAAACAAAAAAACGCTTCTCTGTATTTTTGAATGAGTGGTTTATTTCCACGATCCATAGTTGTGAGATCCAGCGTCATGATTTTTTCCTGTTTTGTGAGTTGCCTGGCCTATTCCGAAGGCCCACCCCAGCTCACCACAGGCTGTGGTAGTCATTAGACGTAAGGTGTGTCTTTATTCATGTTGGTGGTTGTAGAGTTAGGTCTCAGATCTGTGCTGTTTGTAAGTTGTAGGGAATGGTTCAAATATTAAACTCTGGAATTTTACACTCAGCTAGTTTTGCACAAACCACAAGCCTGACCTGGCTTCTTACCACAAAGAGCTAGCCTGAGCATAAACTTTTCAGGGGCTCTGTCTAGCCTGCTCCCTGTCTGTTAACTACTTCCCATTCCTTTTTCTCACCCAGTCATTGAAACCTTGAGTTGTGTTTTAGTAGTTTTCCTTCCAGACCTAAATATCAACCCTTAAGCTCTTATCCACTGCTTAAGCACTCTCAGGCAATATGGACTGGATCCTTTAGCTGTTATCCACTGTTTAGAAGGGGTTACTTTGGTGCAAAACCCTCATAATGTTTTTCCTGTTCCCTCTGGGGTGCATGCTGCTGGCTAAGCCTACTGTTAAAATCTCCCTAGAGCTCCTGGCCCTGGGTACTTACCTTATTTCTGCAAGAGCAGTTTCTCCTTCTCAGAGCTGGGGTGAGCTTCTAGACTGACCGCTTTGGTTTTTTCCCTCTATATTGTACTGTGTTTCTCCAACGTCTCTATAACTTCTCATTTTTGTGAGTCCTTTCTGGATTCTCAGTGATCTGCCCTCCCCGTTTGGTTAAGTTGTTATTTTGCAGATTCCAGATCTTTGAGAGGCTAAATTTTATTGCTAACCATTCCTTGGCTGTTTTCTTCCCACTAGACTTTCTCTAGAGTTTGCTTCAAGTTTTCACTCCTGCATGATCTTGCCTACCTTCTCCAGCTTCTTTTCAAGGAAAAGAAGTCTTTGCCATAGCCCCAATACTTAACTAAGGCAACTTTAACTTTTCCTCTTTAATTATACTGCTGTTTTATTTGTGTTGCTTATTTGTTTGTTTTTGTTGGATGTTGCTATTTCACTGTCATTAATAACTTTCTTCTTAAGCATTTCTTGTAGACATCTTTCCACCTGTTCTCCTTAGAAAAAGTTACCATTCTGCTGGCTTTCATGCCATTTTGTGTGTATATGACTTATAATTTTTATCTTCAGGCCTAACTTTTTATTGGCTTTCAAATCTCTGTCCCATTGGAATTGTTACTTGAATGTTCCATAGCATTCTGATTTAGTTACAAATTAAGCTCATTTTTTCCCTTCCACATAGCCTTCTATAGTTTCTATCTGTTTGGCACAAACCCATTGATGGGCTTACTTGTCATATACCTCTGTAGAACTAAAGTTTATTGCATTCCTATTGTCTCAGTTACTCTTCTCTCATAACTGACACCCCAAATGAATGAAAGAAATGTTTATTTAACTCACAGTCATTGGAGGTTTCAGTGTGTACTTGGCTGGATCCAAGGCAGAGTGGCACAGGGCACAGAGCAGCAAAGAGGAAGAGAGCAGGAGAGCACGAGAAAATGGGAGTAAAGCAGAGAGCAAGTCTGTCTCCCTTGTGTTGCATTCAGGCTATCTGCCCCAGGCTGGGTACAGTACTCACACCCATAATCCCAGCAGCACTCACACCTATAGTTCCAGTGGATCATCATGAGCTAAGACTCTAGTAAGAGTCCACCCCATGACTGCATGAGGCTTTGGGGGGACAATTAAACACAAACCATAATACTTATACAGCTTTTCCTTGATAGCCCCAATCCCCTACAGTGGTAACTCAGTTCACAAACTTGATTCTTTCCATAATTCTGGTTGTAAACATAGTTGGACAAGAACCAAATCAAATTGAGTAGTTAGGTTCAATTTTGCCCTTATGGGGATATTTGATTAGGTTCTTGTCACATTCAGTTTGTTACCAGTATCACAGAGAAAATTGAGTTCTTGAACGAAGGCATCATTGTACTTGGTAATTTCCTTCTTTGTTTCCTACTACTGTAGTTTTATTGTGGTGCCTAAAAGTACTTTACTTTTAATACTGTCTTTCTAGTAGACTATAAGCATGTTAACACCTTTCAGTTGCCATTCTGCTTAAGGCCTGGCAAAAAATAGTTGAGGGTAGTTCAGCTTTGGACTACCTACCTAGCGTACATGGGGCATACCTACATTTGTTCTTTTGGTTTGTACTGGAGGAGCCATATTTTTGAGAGGTAAAATCCTTGCATTCAGTGGAAGAGATGAACCCTAGACTTGGAAGGAGGCCATATGGGAATGCAGACCCTTTTGTTGGCCCATAATACTGGACAAGACATACACTGTGTGTACATGGGGGGGGGGGTCCTTCAACTGAGACCTTGCAGGCAAGCCAGTGGTGCCATGGAAATGTGGTAGAAGTGAGGTCAATAGAAAACTAAGCTATTTGTTAGGATTTAAAACAAGGCATTGATAAAGGTCCCTGATGTTCTTAAGGCGTACTTTTTAAGCTACCTGTTGGCCTGTGTCTGGTACCTTGATTCTTTTTGATCCATTCTTGATTTTTTTTTTTTTTTAAGTAAACATGAAAAGCACATGAGTCTTTTGTTTAATGAGGGGTGAAGTAATTAGTTTGAGGGACTAAAATACATACTGGAAAGAAGGAAATAGGGATCTGGTAACATTGACTAACAATGCAAATTGGAAGATGTAGAAGGACTAGTAGAATTGTACCATCATAGGTAAATTTGGTTAGAAGAATTTTATTTGGCATGAAAACCAAAGTTGCTGTTTGCAAGGTGCTTTCAACTATAGCAAAAACAAAGCAAGACTGTCTTCCATTAAGAAAAAAAAGATATTTAGTAGTAAGTCTTAAGGTATGATTCAGTGATTCAAAAGTAAGAGGAAACTTGGTTCCTTGGCTTGTCACAAATTTTTCTTTTATAATTTTTCTTTATTTATTTTTAGTACAGAGTCTACAGGGTCTTACTGTGTAGTGTTCAGCGTCCCAAGAACTGGGATTACAGGTGCAGGTCACCACACCTAGTCACCATTGTCCACTCAGCGCACCCCTTGGGACAGGGGTGGCACAGCAGGCTGGGGATCAAACCCTGGCCTCTGCATATAGTTTTATTCTTATTAGTGCATGTTTTCAGTACATAATGCCTATATTCATTATGGGACATTTGTACATGGACATAACACATCTTAATCCTTTTTATTTTATTTTTTTAAATTTCTGAATTTGGTACAGGGTATCCCTGAGGAGCTCAGATTTGTAGTGATCCTCCTGTTTCAGCTGCCCCAGCATTGGGATTACAGGCATGAGCCACCACACTCTTAATTCCTTTTAGGTCCCTTTTCCCAATTTTCTCAAGTAGTATTGATGCCTTAAGTTAGAAAGGTACCACATCATTGCAGCTCATAAAGTGACCAGAAATTTCCCAATTCCACCTGGTATGGTGGCACATGCCTGTAATCGCAGCAATCATGAAGCTGAGGCAGGAAGATTGTTGTGAGTTTAAGGCCAGCCTGGGCTATAAGGTGAGCTCAAGGGCAGCCTGAACAGCATAGTGGGACCCTGTCTCAAAAAGATAAAGAAAAAAAAAACAATTTCCGAATTCTCCCTGTAGACTTCCCTTCATGTTTCATGAACACTTGAAAAGGTGAGTTTAGACTGGCATATCTCCTTTAATGTTTTGTAATGGTTTTTAGAAATATAATTTTTATTTCTTAAGGTCAGTCTAGGAAATGTGAAGAAAGTAGTTGACATATATGGTAATGACTGGAAAATTCAGTGTTCATTGATACTTATATAAAAGTGTCTTGATATTTATGTGAAAAATAAAAGCTTGGTTCATTTTTAGCCACATGAACATTTGATGGGAAAATTGTACAGTAATTCTTAATTATGAGGGATTGTCTTGTGGTGTGTTGGAAGACACTTAGCATTTCTGGCTGGCTCTTGCCACTGAATTTCTCTACTACCTGTATTGCCTTTCTGTCCATTACCTGTAGAAAGAAGCAGTGCTGTGGTGGGACAAATGCTTCAGTTTAAATTTGTTCCTGACACAGTTGTCCTTGGACTGGCTCAGGGCTGTAACAAAATACCAACACTTCTTATGTGTTGTCGTCCCCTTCTCTAAACTGTAATGAAAGTGTTCTCTCTTGCTGCTAAAGTACTTACTCTTTTTTTCTTAAAGCACTTAGTATTTTCTGCATTACCTTTTGTTTATCTATGTATCTTATTGCTCTTCTACTAGATCATATGCCTCATCAAGGCTGATACTGTATTTTCTTGAACTTGATTCACTCAAATCTTCTAATTTTAGGTTAATTGTGTTGTTAATTCATATTGTGATTTAGTTTCTAAGTGACATATGATTGGGGTTTGATTTTGGGGAAGAACAGCCATAAAAGGCCCAGACCAAACAAGGCTTTTGTGCAAACTTGGCTATTTTGTTGAGATTTTAAGTTGTCTTGGAAATAGATACACTTGTCACAGGAGCTTAGAACTGTCATTTTAATGTTCTTACATCACTAAAAAGGTACTTACACTGGAATGAATTGTTTTTCTTTTCAGCCGGTTGCTGAACCAATCCCCATCTGTAGTTTTTGTCTTGGTACAAAAGAACAGAACCGGGAAAAGAAGCCAGAGGAACTTATCTCCTGTGCAGACTGTGGCAACAGTGGTATGTGATTTCCCATTTACCTTCTAACGCGGTTGGCAGAGCAAGAGAAAAGTGTGTTAACTGAGTTGGTGTATCTTCCATTCATATGCAAATAGTATTGTAGGTAACTGAGATGAGCTTCTGTACTACAAAAGGGTTAATAGCTGAAATGTTTTAGTTAAAGTATGCTCTTAGGGTTTTAAAAATAAAATCTTGCTATGAACTTTTTTCTGTTGATTTTTCTGTTTGATTATTGAACATCTTAAATCACAGCACTTGTTTTGAAATTCTTGCTAGCTTCTTCAATAGTCACTGCTTATGTTTCTTTATATCTCAGGCTTGATACATAGAACCAGGATAAACAACAGATTTGTTTTCCTTGATGGAAATTTACTTGTGTCACATTGGGTTAAAGAGTGTAGACATTGTAGTTTCCTGAGTGTCAGGAAATTCTGGACTGAAAGAAAGATTTTGTAGTCCACTAATTTGTCAATTTTAGGGATATTCTTGTTCTGTATTTTAAGAACTGAAGACCTAACAAGAAGGCTTTCATAAACCATCAGGAGCACTCAAAATTTGTTCCAAAACAAAGCCATAATCAGGCAATTCAAGAAAAAAGGAATTTACTGGTATTAGATACTTGTGAAATTTTCAGAAGGACTGAAGAGAAGTCAAGCCTTGGCTGGGCTTTAAGGACAGAGATTTCTGAGATCTGCAGAACTGACATTCAGGGGACTTGCTAAGCCCGCCTCTCCTAGGTAGAAGTGGAACCTAGCAGCCAATACAGTGTGTGGAGTTCTGTAGCTGAACACTGAGATGCTGGATTTGGTCATCACCAGAGTTGCCTCTCGACAGCCATAAAATAGATTAGTATCAGAAGGGGAATGATCTTTGTTTCCCTTCTGCCTTTGATATCTTTGTTGAATACATCAAGAGCTTAGCTGCAGAAATGTCTAGAAAGTGTAATTCTTAGCATTTTAGTTTTTATGTCAAAACATCAGAAGAAAATAGGAATAGATCTTAAATACATGGTGATCATATCCATCCAATAAGTATCATAACCCAGAAGAAATCTAGATGGCTTCATAGTGAAATACTGTACTAGCTTTTTGTCTCTGAAATATAGTACTAAATTATGTATCTGAAATGAGGAAAGGCTTATTTTTTCATAGTTTTAGAGATTTTATTTTTCAGACAAGGTCTTAACTATGTACTTAATAGGCTTCCCTTGAACTTGGGCAATCCTCCTGTGTTGGAATTATAGCTGTATGCCACCATGCTTAAATCATTTTAGAAATTTTAGTCCATGGTCAGGTGACTCTTAAGGCAGAAACATCATGGTAGAGGAATGCACCTAGCCTTGTGGCAGCCAGGAAGTAGAGAGCAACAGAACCAGAGCAAAGGTATAGCTTCAAGAGCACACCCCCAGTGACCTGCTGTTCCAGAGGAGCCCCTCTTTCAGCTGTAACTTATACATTGACTCATTGATGAGTTAAACACCTTCATGATCTAAGTGCTTTCATGGCCCAGAATTGCTGACCACTGGAGACTTTGGGGGTGTGTGTGTGGATATTTCAGGTTTAAACCGTAACAACCATAAAAACATGAAAGAGTAGATAAAAATATAATTCATGTTACATAATACAGTTATTTTTCAAACTGTTGTACTAGTGGAACCCTTTTCCCAAGTAATTATGTATGAACATTCAAATATACAAGATATAAAAAAGAATCTGTTGAACTATTAGTTATCTTTTTCTGTAGAAATAAATTAACCTAAAATTAAACAGCTTAAAGCAAAGACAAATATTGTTTATGTCATACCATTTCTGTGAGTCAAGAATTTAGGGTGTCTTGTCTTGGCAGTTTTTTAAATTTATTTTAAGGAAGGATCTAAAGGGTGTTCAGAATCTCACTACTAGATTGGACTCATAGTGATCCATCTGTTTACAGCCTCCTAAAGCTGGGATTACAGGCATGCACCAACATGCCCAGTCTCAGTTGCAGTCCAGGGGCAGGGCCAGCATGGCAGGTCTTGGCAGTTTTGATTTAAAATCTTTCATGAGGTTGCAGTGAAGGTTTTCTTTTGTGTTGCTCAGTATAGAACTATCATAGTAAATAAGGAAGAATAGATGGACACAGTTATATATAACCCAAAATAAAAAGCAGGCATAGTTTGGGGAAAATAAAGAGCATGGTTGCAGTTCTAAACACATAGTCCAAAGAAAAGAGGCTATGAACAGTTTATGTGAAAGAAAATTAACTGTTGAACATATAAAGGTTTACCTAAGTTATAACAGAAATGCACAGCAAAGCAGTCAAATTAAAAGATAACAAGTATCCAACCTAAAGCAAATGAAATTAGAGTAAAAGATGTTGTACTTTGCCAATGGCACTGAATATCATACTACAGCTTTGGGAAAATGTTTTGGCAATTCATCTCAACCTATCAAGTTATAAAATGTTTAATTCATTCACTTCCACTTAAAAGTCTCACTTAAGAATTTACTCTTAAGAAATTCCTAAAAGAAGGAAAGTTCCGTGGCAAGCGCAAGGGCCTGAGTTCAATCAAAAAAAGGAAAGAATCTATACACAAAATAGTTTTAGTATTTTTTCATTAATAATTATGGATAGTGGTCTTAGTACCTTAATGATAGGAAAATGATCATGTGGATTATGGGGCATCAAATTAGTGGAATGTAATAGTTAAAGGAATATAAATTTAATGTTTAACATATAAGTCTAATGTTTATATCTTCATTATTTTATAATGAAGAAAACAAAACAAAAACTAAATATTTTATAATCAAAGTCATTTAAGAGCTTCCAGCTATTTTTTCAAAAGACAACCTAAAATTGGGTATTATTCTAGGATAGTGGTAGTGAGCCTGTGACACATGTGCTGCAGGGGGCTGTTTGTATCATTGAAAGCTCTAAGAGGTTCCATCACTGGTCTAGGATGAAAATACTGCTGTACATTTACTCGTAATCTCACAAACTGAGATTAAGAATGCAATGTTTATACTCCCTCCTGTCTTCCTTCAGTGAGTGATACTTTGATAGTGAACTAACTTCCTACAATTCAGGAATATGAAAAAGAAGAGAAAAGATAATTTTACCTTTGTCTCATCATAGAATAATAAATATAAACACCTAGGTTACTTAAGAACCGATCTTTTTAAAGTTGACTGATTGGCTACTTGGAATTTTTGCGAATTGAATCAATATTAACTCCTACAAGAGAAATCATTTTTTTTCTATTGTTAATTCTGATATCAGTAGAAGTACTTGCTTTATATTTTAGTTTGAGCTCTGTAAATCTGCAAATATATCAATTTTTTTAAAAAGAATATATTAATTTAAATGAGATTTTTACTATATATTTAAAAAATATAATGGCAGGCATGGTGGCATATACTGTAATATCTGCATTCAGAAGGTAGGGGCAGGAAGATCACAGTGAATTCAAGGCCAGCCTGGGCTCCATAGCAAGACCGTGTTTCAAAAGCACCAAAAGAAGGAAAGAGGGAGAAGGAAAGGTTATTTTAAAAAGTGAGAGTACAATAGTATTCAGAATGTTTGTATCTTCATTTTCTAAAATATTGCCAATAGTTTTTTTCTATATTCTTCCAAAGGTGACCTAGGCATATGTATTTGTGTTCATAAAAATACTAGGATGTGTGTAAACATAGTGCTTTGATGGAGGCTTAATGAAAGATTGGAGTATATCAGATTTTTAATCATCAAAATGGGGTTGTTCTAAACTTTGTGTGACATTAAGAAAACTAAGTTGGGGTGCCACATCCTGGAAGCAAATGGCAGGCTTCCAGCATCTTGCTTTATTGGGTATGTATTTTGTATTTAAGATACTTTACTTTTTATACATCATTTAGCACAAAATACTTCTTGATTCTTCATTCATGAATTTCTTATCTTAGGTCATCCATCCTGTTTAAAATTTTCCCCTGAACTAACGGCTAGAGTGAAGGCCTTACGGTGGCAGTGCATTGAGTGTAAAACATGCAGTTCCTGTCGTGATCAAGGCAAAAATGCAGTGAGTATTTTGCTTTCCATATGGGTATTTTACATAGAAACAAATGTATAGTGGTATTTTCACCCAAGGGCAGCTGGTTATTTTTCAGATCAGGAAAACTCAGATGAGTACTCTCTTTAACTTGTATTCCATTAGTTTAAAAATGCTTGTCCAATTAGACTTTAAAAATTTCAAAATAATTTATAAAGCACAAGAAATACATATTTACAGAGGAACTAGGTTACTTAAGGAAATGTTCCCGAATTTGTTTGAGTGATATGAAGTGTTCATTTATGAATATGGACCTTCTAATTGCAAGCCTTCCTGCTCTTTACTAAAATAGATCAGGATTACCTTTTATTTGGCTGTTGGATATACAAGAAAGTAACGAAGCTGTAGCTTTTCATAAAAAATTTAGTTGATGGGAAACTCGGTTTGCTGAGACTGAGGTTTTGCTAACTCAAATCATCTAATCGGTATTGAGGAAACTTAAGATTATGATAACTCATCTGTTTTGAGATCTTAAGTTTCCTATGTTTAATGAGGTTATTTTGATCCTTGAGACTTCTTTTTCAAAAAGTTAAGCAGAACTGTGTTTGCCCTTTTTTTCTTTTAAGGATAACATGCTCTTTTGTGACTCATGTGACCGAGGTTTTCACATGGAATGTTGTGATCCACCCCTCACTCGGATGCCAAAAGGTGAGAAATGGTTTTTGAAATAGACTATGTTAATGAAAGCACCTGTTACCTACTAATAAAATGAAAAAACAAAAAACAAAAAAAACATTATTTTCAGGTGTTATATAAGTAAAAGCTAAAAGGTAGGCAGTATGTAGGCATTCTAACATTTTTGTGCACTAAGAATTCATTATTTTACCTTCTACATTTAAGCATCTAGAAAAGGTGAACTGGTTCATATAAAAATATTTGCCTGCCACTAGCAAGAAGCTTAAAATACATAGCATCTTTAAGTAGTATTTTTTTTATCTTAAAGGAGAAAATAAAATTGTATAAGGTAGTTTTGTTTATATTACTGCTAGCCCTTTTGTGGGACTATTGAAATCTGGTTTATTTGAAATTTAAAAACAAAATTTGTTTAAAATAAGTTGTGAACCAACCAAATATTCAGATCATTACTTTAACGTCCTTCGTTTTGACTCCTTTTCTTTGAAAGGTATTAGGATATACATAATTACCTTTTGTTATTTTTTTTTTAAGAAAATTTCAGTTAATCTTCCCTTTTTATCCCTCCATTGTCCTATCACAGATTGCATTCCAACTTTAGTTTTGTGGCTTATAAACTTCTTAAGTAAAATGCTTAAAGATACAGTGTGTTTGGAGAAAAGTTTTCCTGTTGATAGAAAAGGACTCAACCTTAAGTTACAGTCAGGTTAAGCTCTTTAAGGGTCTTTTTGAATCACTCTTACTCTATTCTCTTGGTGCTTAGTTAATACAAATTAAGGAAATTTGAACAGTCTTAGATTTAAGAATAAACAACTCTTTCTATTTAGTATTTGAAGCCTATAGACAAGAAGCCTTCTGAACAATCCTCCAAGATAAGATTTTCTTGGAATTTCTCTTCCATGTATTTAACTTATAGAAGAAATTTTATAACAGTTTAACTTAGGAAACATCTTAATTTGGACTTAGTTAGATTTACAAAAAAAAAAAAAAAAAAAATAGTAGAGCCTTTACGTTATTTCCTAGTTTCTCCTAACATTACAATTACAAAAACTAAGAAATCAGCAATTCTTGCTTGTACCAGTCGTGCAAGAATGATGCCACAAAATGGTGGCTTTATTTTCACCATTCTATCTACCTTTAGTAGGAATTTTTCCATAAAGATGAGCTGCTATTTTGTCACATTTGTTTATTCAATTTCTTTTTTATTTAATGTATGTCTCTGTGGGTTGACCTCCTTTACTCCAGTTTTTTTTGGGGGTGGGGTGGGGCGGGGGGACCAGGGATTGAACTCAGGTCCTTGCACTTGCCAGGCAAATGCTTATTCTACTTAGCTATTTCCCTGGCCCCTTTTATGTCCTTTTGAAATTGCTTTTTCATTTCTTAAAATGCCTTTATCATTTATTTTATTGTACTATATGATCTTCTAGCTTTTCTTGTATTTTCCCTGCCCTGACCTGGAATCAAGTGTTAGCCTATAGAAACCTAGCGTCTTTTTAGTATAGGATGGTAACTAGACATTGCTTTAAGTATGATGCAAGGGGCCAGGGAAATAGCTCAGTAGAATAAGCGCTTCCCTGGCAAGCACAGGGGCCTGAGTTCAATCCCCAGTTCCGCAAATTAAAAAAAAAAAAAGTATATATGCCAATCCCTTTTAATTATTTATAGAATTTTGTGTGTATGTTTTCATGCTTATTTGGGAGGTTGGGGAAATTCATCAGATTTTTCAAATGCTGTCCCTTGATCTGAAGAAAGTTAATGTCTTGACTTAAAATTCCAATATATTTATGTCCATTATACCCTTGCATGGAACTTTTTCTTCATAGGCATGTGGATATGTCAAATATGTCGACCTAGAAAAAAAGGACGAAAACTGCTTCAAAAGAAGGCAGCACAGATAAAACGGCGCTATGCTAATCCAATAGGACGTCCAAAAAACAGGTTAAAGAAACAAAACACGGTGTAAGTTGTACTTATGGCAAGGTGAGGGGAGAAAAGAATAGGGCTTTCTTTATAGTGTAGGATTCACTTGTTTTCGTTTGGAACTCCTCCCCCGTTTTTTATAACTTGTGCTTTATATAATAAAGCTGAAACTTACAGAACACTTACAAAGTGGCAGCCACTATTGCATGAGCCTTACATGTTCTTAAATTGCTTAATTCTCCTAATAGCCCAATGAAGGGTAGGTTACTGTTGTTACTTGAATTTTTCAAAGGCAGAGGGAGATTATCTTGTATAAGATTGTATACTAAGTGTTAAAGTGTAATTAAAACTCAAGTACTCTGACATCATTCCCCTGTATTATAAAAATAGGGAAGAAAAAGCTGTTAGTATTTGGGGTCTTCCTCTCCTGACTCAGTCTCAGTTATTTGTATGTTGAGGTGCACAAATCACTGGGTAGGTTCTTCATATTGGGATGATAACCAAATCTTGTTTTTGTGTTCTCCCAATATAAAAAAGATGTGTTTTCATTTGATAGTAGAAATTAGAAATTGTGGATTAGAAAACTGGGCTATATCTGGAAGAGATGGAGCAAGATTTAGTAACTAATTCTGTCCTGATCTTTGAGGATATATAAATATCTTCAGACCTGTAAAACCTCTTCATTTTCAAAAAGTTTACCAATCTTCCTTCATTTCATACTGTTATGTAGATGATGTAGCTGAGTAAGCATCAATAGCTGAAAAATTAACCAGTGTGATAGAATACATGTGATGCATATGTTTATGTACATGTATTTCACCACAGGGAACTGAATGTAGGGTCTCATGTGTTCTAGGAAGACACTCTCCCACTGAGCTATATCCTTAGCTCATTTGAAAAATAGTATTCTGAGATAGGATCTCATTAAGTTGCCAATATTTTTAATCTTTATATTTATTTTTTTAATGTGTTTAGTACAGGGTCTACAGGGCCTCACTACACAGATAGGACTCATAGTGATCTTCCTGTTTTCAGCCTCCCAAGTTCTGGGATTATAGGCATATGCCGCCACACCCAGTCTCAAGTTCAGCATGCCCTGGGGGCGGGGCTGGCACAGCATACTGGGTATCAAACCCCTTCCCTGCACCTGCCTAGTGTTTTAATCTACTGAGCTATCTGGCTAGCCCTTATTTTAAATCTTTAAATCAAACTTTAATATTCCTATGCAATGATCTTTTGATTTCTGACTTCCAGAGAAAAATCCATCTCTGTTCAGAGGTAAACGTATAACTGAGTTGGTACAAAGGTCACAGCATCATGGAGCTTTATGCCTAGAAAAGATGCTGATCTCAGGTCCAGCTGTCATTTTATAGTGAAGGTACTGATAGAATATGATTTGTCTAAGATGTATAAATAGTAAGAGGCAGAATTATGACTTGACAATGTACTCTGATCTCTGACTTAGGGTTCTTTTTAGTGTAAATAACTGCACTTCTTGGAAATAGTTGTTTCTGATCATACTGTTTCTCATTCATATGCTGCTCATAGTTTATAATATTTTTAATATGCTCCTAAAAATAAAGCTTTAAGTATATGTTTTCTAGATTACTTATTAAACATAAATTTTACAATGATTTCTTTTAATAGTTATATTTTTTTCCCTTTTTGATTCTTTAGATCAAAAAGTCCCTTCAGCAAAGTTCAAACTGGCCCTGGAAGGGGTCGGAAACGTAAAATCACTCTCTCCAGCCAATCAGCAGCATCATCAGAAGAAGGATATTTAGAACGAATAGATGGCTTGGATTTCTGCAGAGATAGCAGTGTCCCCTTGAAGTTCAACAAGAAAACCAAAGGGCTCATTGATGGCCTTACCAAATTCTTCACCCCTTCCCCTGATGGGCGGAAAGCTCGGGGGGAAGTGGTAGACTACTCTGAGCAATATAGAATCAGGAAAAAGGGCAACAGAAAATCAAGCACTTCAGATTGGCCCACAGGTAAAAGTTTGAAACAAACCAAGAAACAAAAAGTATTCCAAAATTGTATTATTTAGAGTAACACTAATTATCTCAGTTATATTTAATTATAAAAAATTGGTTATGGAAGTTAAGATCTACTAAAGATACATGTAATAGGAAGTAGAGGCTAAAGTTGCAAAGTAGACTAGTGGAGCTTTTAGGCAACAAAAGAAGTTGCCTGTTTGGTAGAAGCGCAGAGAATCTACCATTTGGGATACAACATTGAATCCAGAACAACTTTGTATGCCACAGATTACTGAATAAGTCATATAACAGTTACCATGAGGTTAGCTTTATTCTTGGTAAGAAATTGGAGAAGAGCAGAGGTAGTGACTGCTATTGATCTAAATACATAAAAAAGACCAGAATCTATGCAAATGCAATAAGGTCTCTGATTTTTCTACCTCATCTTGGTAAATATTTTCATTTACAAGTTTCATTGATTAAGAGAGAGAACTATAACCACAAACTGTTTGGCCATATATTAGGCTGAGTTCCCTACCTTTCAAAGCAGACATCTGTGGAGAGGACTCAACAATTTAACACATAATTTAAAAAGAAGAATTTGATTAGCTGTCTGGACAGTTAAAGCTTATAATGGCCTCATTATAAGCCATAGGTTTAGAGGACCTAACTCTGTGAAGGGCTTTTTGAAAAAAGTAGAAGAATAAGTGTGAACTCTTGGACAAAAAGGACCAAATTTACAGTGTCTCTTAACTTTGATTTCCTCCCCCAAATGTCCCATTGGTAAGTGACTGTATTCACTGCTTCTTCATTCCTACATATAGAATGGTTGGTTTGTCTGCTGCAGGAGAGAATGTTTTCATCTTTCTCAGTGTTCCCCTTTGCTGTTTGATTGATTTTTTTTTTTTTTTTTTTTTTTTGGTGCCAAAGTAGCAATCAGCCAGTTACTCTTTAAGCATTCAAGAGTTTGCATGTAGATGTGCTTTAGTCTGAGCATGTTTATCT
>PVKA01013871.1:0-36257 GCA_004027165.1 Ctenomys sociabilis | reverse complement strand
TTTGCTCTGGATATAGATTATTAGAAGAATGTACTTGAAAGTTTTAGAAATAGAAATTGTTAGAGGATGCATATAACATAGAGAACTAACACTAAACTTCAAGCATTGGTGTAGTGTTTGCTTTAATAGGCTCTGTCATTTCTTTTATAAATTGTAGACTTCAAAGAACAATGTGTTCATCATCTTATATGGTGCTACAGCCTGCTGTACTAGATCTGGGTCTACATGTGTCTATGTCATGCACCTAGGGGGCATTACAGTTATATAGTACCTTTAGATTGTACTTTTTTTTTTTTTTTTGGTTTGGAAATATTGTCAACAATGAGTCTTTGTCCTTTTTCTTCTTGTACAACATGAATAACAGACAGCCTGTATGTACAGTTGATTTGAAAAGAACTGTCACTGATTGGTCTTTTCAGCCATACTCATACAAAGAGGAAATGAGGCCATCAGCAATGTCATCTTCAAATGCAAAGGATAATGATCTACATAATCCCCAAATACCTTTCACTAATTTTTTTGCCCAGTTGAGGAAGAGCCATCATTTAGTGGATGATTATCATAATTTTTCATACTTACCCAGAGGATTATCAACTGTGGTCCTCAGGTTTGTGGAGTTTGTGCTTTAACAGGGCACCCAGAATGTCAGGGGAGTTAGTATTTCCTGGTATCTGTTAAGGTAGCTACTCTGAAGATTATCTTTTTGAATGTTGATACATTAAACTCATACTAAAAGTGTCATATTCATTCTACTTAAAAATTTTATATTCCCTAGATCCTTGTTCTGCCTATTAAAATGTAATCTCTTTTAGTGATGTTTAAATTTGGTTATATTGTATTTTAGGAAGTTTTAAGTCAACTTAGGATTTTCACTAAAAGGCAGATATAATATGTAAAATTCTTTATTGGGCAGTATCTTTCTAGCAGTTTTAATGCTTTTCTTTTATATAAATAATATTAAGGTCTTCATATTGAAAGCCCATGTACTAAATTAAGGATAGTACAAATAACACAGTAGCCCTTTCTTTATGTGCAGACAATCAGGATGGCTGGGATGGCAAACAGGAAAGTGAAGAGCGGCTTTTTGGGAGCCAGGAAATCATGACTGAGAAAGATATGGAATTATTTCGTGATATCCAAGAACAAGCATTGCAGGTAAAGTTGGATATTCAAGTTGGATGACTAAGTAATTTGTTCATGGATAAGAAGGAAAATTATTGTGGGTAAACAGTAAGAGGAACTTAAAAATGAGGGATGTATGTATATGTGTGTACCTACTGGTTAGGATTTTCCTTTCAAACCCAAATGCTTTCTACTGGTTAGGATTTTCCTTCCAAACCCAAAATGCTATATATAAAATGGTTTTATATATAAATGCATTGTTTTGATTGCAATATTAGATGTGTCAGTTTTATGTATTTTCTGTTTTATTTCATGAAGAATAGTTTGGGATTTGACCAAACAGAAAGTTTCTTATATATAATGAGATATTGTATTCATTAATTCAAGGAATGTTCCATCTTGGGGCCAGTGAGATGGCTCAGTAGAATAAGTGCTTCCCTGGCAAGCACAAGAGCCTGAGTTCAATCCCTAGTTCTGCCAAAAAAAAAAGAAAGAAATGTTCCATCTTAATTCATTGTGACACATAGCAAGATGTAAATACATAGAATTTACTTTGTACCAGATACTGGGGATGATAAAGTGAACAACAGAATTCTTTCCTCATGTCTAGGAGAAACTTAAAATAAAAATTTCAATATGAGAAATATAAATATGGAGTATATGGTATAGGGAGATAACTCGAGGGAGGTCAGAAAAGAATTCATTGTGGACAAGGAGTAGTTTATTAGTACAGTAGACAGTGAAAAAGAATAGTTGAAGATAGAGGATAAGGTGATTAATTGTGGAAGTTAAATGGTTTAGGATAAAGAGCCTAGAGTTTAGAAGATAGTAGGAAATAATGTTGGGTAAAGTACACAAAATAGATCATAAAAGCTCTACTCATTTATTTTGTCTCATCTTTCTTTCCCACCAACCAGTTTACTATGCAAATGAAGTCTAGTACTCTGTTTTGTATCATCAGAGTTTAAATTGGTAAGGCTTATGCCGTAACTAAAACTGGATTGAGTGCTAATGCCTTTTTACTCCTGATTATTGTGTAATACTTGCTTAAAAATATTTTACAAGCCATAGAAGTGCTTCTCACATCCTGTTAGGAGGCATAAAATATCACTTGGTCTTGCAGTGCACTTGGTCTTAGTTCATATGGTTAAGAAGGTGGTATTCTGCCATGTGTTTTCTCTGTGATTTTTTTTTCTGTAATTATCCTGTGGTAACATACTTTGCGGCCATGAATGTATCCTGTTTCTCATCAAACTTTTATTCATTTTGTTTAGCATCTAGTAATTTTTGCCTGAAAAATCAACTGTCTCTAAAACATTTTTTTCTAATTTTGCCATTCTTTTATGTTTATTAGTTGGTATTCTAGAAGGAAGAATATTTTCTCCTTCCTACTTACTCTTTTTTTTTTTTTTTTAAGACTCAGGTTACTCTACTTTATGTGGTATATAGCTTGTTACTATTAATATTTATTTTGATGCTTAAATTAAGTTGGGGTGGATGGTGACTTTTGTCTTTTGGATGTGTCTCATTGTTTATATTCTGATCACAATATAATGTCCTTGGCTCTTTTCTATCCTAATTCCCCAGTTTCTTTTAGTGAAGAATAGGAGTAAATGGTACCTTTCATTCAGCTTTCTTTTACTGTGACAAAAGCACCTGAGATAATCAGCTTAAAAGGGAAGATTTATTTCAGCTCACAGTTTTAGAGGTTTCAGTTATACTTGGCTATGTTGATTTGTGGCCTGTCACAAGGCAGCACATCATCACAGTAAGCATGTGGTGGAGGGGGCTGCTCACCAGAAGTATCTTTTGGTCTTACTACTCTGGTGGCCAAGATGCAAAGAGAGAGAAGAAAGCATGGTTAAGGTCCGTTTACTCCTCAAAGAGTATACCTTTAATGACCCAAAGTCTTTCCCCTAGGCTCCACCTTCTAAAGGTTCCAACACCTTCCAGTAAGGTGCCAGCCAAACGTTAAGTATGGGCTTTGGAGGACATGGAAGATCCAAATTATAATAGTAATTTTATCTTAATATTTGCTTAGGCCAAAGAAGTATCTTTTATCTCACTTTTTTCCTGTACATTTCAGTCTGTCAGCATATCTTTTCATTCTGTTTTCAGAATCCAGAATACGATTGCTCCTTATTCCTTTGAACCCACTGTCATCTCTTACTTGGACTGCTATAACAGTTCTAATCCATTCTTCTAAAGCCAAAATAATCATTTTCAGATCTAGTTTGGAGCATGCTACTCCTCTGCTCAGAAAACCTCTAGTGTCTTTTAGTTTTGTTTAGAATTTTTAAAATCTAAAATTCTTACATCCTCTCCAAGGTTTCACATGATCTTGGCTGCCTGCTTTGCTGTCTTTCCTCATACACCATTGTTTTCGTTTATTCTGTCCATAGTCTTAAGTCCTTTCCTTCTGCCACACACCTTAGTACACACCTGCCAAGGAGTCTTTGCACTTGCATCTCCCTTGGTCTTGTTGCTCTTGATAAAGTCTAGAGGCCTTGTTGGCTCCCTGCCTATTGTTTGCTTTGTTTCTCTAAGTGTTATGTTTGTCAGAGAAACTTCCCTGATTCCCGAACTACTTTTACCTAATTGTGTCACTTTGTCCCCTTACCTGCATACTCTTTTTAATTAATACAATACTTAGCACCTCCTGAGCTTAAGTATTTCTTTCTTTATTTTTTTTTCCCCCTGAACCAGGGATTGAACCTTGCACTTGCTACTAGGGAAGCACTTACTCTACTGAGCCATCTCTCCAACCCAAGTATTTATTTCTAGAAAGTAAGGACCTTGAGAATAAAAACTTTCTCTTTGGTGAGTGACTGCTGTATACTGAGTACAGTGGTACCTTGATTCTGGTTGCAGAGTTTGATGAGAACCATATCAAATTCAATAGTTTGATTCAGTGTTGACCGGGAATTTGATTTGATTCTGTCCAGTTCAGTGGAGAGAGTTGAGTGAGTGAGCCAAAGTACAACTGTAGTTGGCTCAATAAACATTTGTTTAATGATTAGATATTTGAATGAAATTTTCTACAAGAAATGGGACTGGAGTTGAAATAATAAGAATCTATAGAGAGGTGACTGGGGAGAACTAAAAGATGGTGCTAAAGCTGAAGCTGCCTCATGAAGCTCTCTTAAGCAGGACAATAAGCAGTCATAAAAATAAAACTAATTTCTAACTGAATGCAATGAGATTATAATATGGAGCTTTTGATCTGGATTACTGGGAGTCACGTTGGAAGATATATGAAAAAGGAAGACTTGGGCAAAAGTAATTACACAGAGAACTTAAAATGAATACAAAGACAGCAAGGCAGAGAGCTAGGGAAAAAAGAGAAAAAAAGATTTTTCAAGCAGGCAGTGGGATACCTGTCTGACTTCAGCTTCTTGGGAAGCTAAAACAGGAGGGTCAGTTGAGCCCAGGAGTTCAAGGCCAGTCTGGACAATATAGCATGACCCCAATTTTGGGGAGGTGGTTTAGAGGCCCTTGTAGGAAGACTGGATTGGAATTAAGCAAGAGTGCAGTCAGGAAAATCATTTTTGCAGAGATTGGATGAAAAGGTGGTAATTTGGACTAAAGAGATGGTGGTAAAAAATGGGACAAAAGTAGATAGATTTAGAATATATTTGGAGATGAAATCAGCTGAACTTGGTGATTTCATGTGCTGTTGTTGTTTTGAAGGAAAAGAGGTTATCAGTGATGACCCTTGGGTATTCTGATGTATTGTAATAGTGAAAGTAGTTTGAAGTTAATTGGGAAAGTTAGTAGTGATTAGATTATGTTTTCATCAATAAAAGAATTCATAAAGATAATGTATAGTTATTTTTGAGAGCAGAGATTTGGCTTAGTACAAGTTACTTCAACCTGTTTTTGCTTGTTTTCATTCATTCATTCATTCATTCACTCACTCACTCACTCACTCACTCACTCATTCATTCATTCATTCATTCATTCATTCATTCATTCATTCATTCATTTGCATATGCATGCTGGGGATCAAATCCAAGCCACTGAGCTGGCTATACCCATTGTCCTTTAAGTATTTTGCAAGAAGATTTTACTTTGAGATCTGAGGTAGTCTTTAGAGTAATGCCAGCAAGAAGTAAATGATAAAGGCATTAGGAATCCATCCATCCAAAAAACCTATCATTTTTGGGGTACATGTTTTGTTACAGAAGCTTTTAAATGTAGAAGCTTTAAGGAAGGAATGATTTTATTCTCATAGTTTCTAGTAGGAAACTCAAAAGGAGACATGAAAAAGTATGAAATTATCTCTTAGAATGAGTGACTAGAGTGGAAAAGCATTAAGGGTCTATTTGAGGTTAAGGATTATGTATTATAAATTGACTAATTCTGTGGATTCTTTTCCCCAATCATGTTGAAACTTTGTTGATGACAACTTATATTATATAGAGAACTGAATTAATAAGGGTGGGATTTTGTTATTGAATCAGTGGGAAAAAAAAGTTAGGGGTGTATGCAAAGGGAAGGCAGAGTTGGGGAGAGAAAAGAGCATGTGAGTGAAAGGCTGGTAGGATCACTAGATTATAAATCCTACAAAGGGAAAAGATTAGAGGACTAAAGATAGAAATCTGATTTTATTGTTATTTAAGGGTAAAAGAAGTAATAAAGATCTAAGTATAGAACTAAAGACTATACTACAATACTTCCTTGAAAGTAGTCTTACGGGCTTTTGTGGTATAGTTGGATATCACTCTTTAGATAGAACATGATCTTTATCCACATCTAAGGAATATTGAAAACCTAAAAAAAAAAGTTCTATAGTAAAATTTATATGATATAAAGTTTACCTTTTTACCCATTTTTAAGTGTACAGTTCAGTGGTATTAGATATATTTGCATTGTTATACACCCATTTCTGCTCTCTGTTTCCAGGTCTTTTTCATCTTTTATCTGGCAAAACTGATAAGGGGTATCTAACAGGAACCCCCATCTTCCCTCCTTGTCAACCACTTATTTTTTCTGTGTTAATTTTGCTACTCAGGTATCTTGTATCAGTGCACAACGCTTGTCCTTTTCTAATTTATTTTACTTAACATATTGCATCCAAAACTTATCTGTATTTTAGCATATATACTAGTGCCAAAAAATATTCCATTGTATAGCACCACATTTTTTTATCCATTGATCTGTTAATGGACATTTTCATTGTTTCTACCTTTTGCTTATTGTGAATAGTACTGCTGTGATACTTGTGTGCAAATACCCATGTGAACATTCTTGTTCATGTTGTGAACAGTTGCCATTCTGTTTTCCACAGCAGCTGCACCATTTTACATTCCCACTAGCAGTGAGACAGGGTCCTAACTTCTTTGTATCCTCCTCCATATTTGTTATTTTGTGATGTTTCATTTTTGAAATAATAATCATCCAAGTGAGTATAAAGTAATATTGTGGTTTAATTTACATTTCTGTAATGATTAATGATGTTAAGCATCCTTTTACATGCTTATGATTCATCTATATGTCTTTGAAGAATGAAAAAAAAACATTTTATAAATCATTTGCCAGTAAATCTCACTTTTCCTAAACTGTCTTGTTGGAAAAACATAATCTGAACTGATGTGAATCTGTTTATGTCCTAGTTAATGTGAGTTTTCATGTATAGTAAATCTCCAACTTACAAAATGAGTTCTGTTCCATGAGAATGTTCATAAGTTGGATTTATTCATAAATCTGACAAAGTGTTAGATACGTTTGATACAAATATAGTGTAAAGAAAAACACACACACACACACACACAAGGACTGTAAATAATTTTTACTTTTATGATTACCTTAAAGTGGTAAGATAGACATGTGAACTGTTCCCATGATTTATTCACGTCTATGAATGTTCATAATGCAAAGTCTGTTATTATCTGTGAAGGTTCCCAACTCAAATGTTCCAAGGTCAGGATTTACTGTATTTTTCTAAAGAAATATTAATATACCTAATTGTGGTATGTTGCCCCAAATTTTAATGGGACTGAGCATTTAATAAATGTATGTATAATATAATATTTTTCTAAAACTAAAAAAACTCAGATTTAAAAAAAAAAAAAACTATCCTAGGGTTTTGAATAAGGGACGGCAGACTGGTAATTTTTCTTTTTGGAAAGCTCAAAATTCTAATTTTAAAAAAATTTACAAACTTTTGGAATTCAGAATATTTATTAGTTGAGGGCTTACCTGTACTTGAATCTCACCTTTTTTTTATTTTTTGTATTGAGGCTTCATGCTAGGTATTCCTCCCCTGGTATTTTTCGTTCATCTTTAAAATTGTCAAGTTTTTTTCCCTTTTGGGGGGATGGATTGTGCAATTGAGTGTGATAACAGTGTAAGAAGGTTCAGAATCTAGCACAGTGTCATTCTTAGGCACCTCTTTCATCGTATAACTTACAGTGCTGAATGACTAGATTTACTGACTGTAGACCTTATGGGAAAAATGTTCCAATACCAGAAAACATCTCTTTTCCCCACTTTTCTTTTTTGTTTTTGCGGTATCGGGAATTGAACTCAGGACTCTACGCTTGCCAGGCAATTTTCCCCACATTTCCATATTGGTAAGGAGAAGTGCAAAAGATAGGTAGGTCCAGGGGAAGCTGTCAAGTGACAAGGGTAGGTAACAGAGAACAGTATTCACAAAATACAAGTCTGTTATTAATACAAGATCTAGTGGTGAAATATTTTTATATAGGAGTGGCCTCCCTGTATTAGAAATTGGAATTTAATGGAATTTGAGTTTTTGTAGGTGAATACTAGTAGTTTTTTGCAAAATGCTAGTAATAAAGGTTTCATTTTCTAGAAATAGGCATATTTAAAGTTTTCTTTTGGCATAGTCCAATTACTATTACCTTTAATGCTTCCCATAGCTATCTTAGATTAAAATGTCAGTTGTGGCCTGGAATATGTGTCATCTTTCAAAGATTTTGCCATATTCAGATGAGGTGGTCATGGAATGACAGAATCTGTTTTAAAAATATTTATCTTATGCTCTTGATTATATTTGATAGCTCTCACTTTGCAAAGTTGCATATTCAAAAGCAGAGTATTGGATAAAATTTTAAATGATCTTGCAAATAGCCTCATTGTGATATAGGTGTGACAGTTTGATTTTGGCAAGTACTTTGCTAGTAAATGGTCAGATGGATGCAGCAGTGGTTTCTTCCCTGTATCAAGCCTTGTTAACATAGGCCTTGTGAATGGTGAAGGTGCGTCCCCTCTGGAGGCTTGCACCACTGGGAGTTGGGAGTGGTGGAGGGTGCGCATGAGCACATGTGCCAGAGTATTCACAGTGCAGAGGCAAGGGTAGGTGTGGGCAGAGGTAGAATCTGCCACAAATCTAGTTGTATTCAGACTCTTATAGTTGCAGTAATGTGCAAACAGTTATACTGGAACTGGATATCCACTTTCACATCAGGCATTCGCCTGGAGGAACACCAGGTAGCTGACTGGAGAGCTCTGGGACAGCCGGCAGGGGTGCCACTGCAGGTGCATATTTTCAGCTTCTGTTCCCTGATGTGATGGGATCCATGCCTCAGGAAGTTAGGTTTGATTTCTGGTATTTTCTGTTCTGTAGTTATTGTGAAGAAATGTAATGATTCTGCTTGCTTGATTCTGGAATGTAGTTTAAAAGCATTGTAAAAACCTTTTCATAATAATTGTTTCAGTTTTTGAGAGTTGAAAGAAATTTTACTTTATCCTCATTTTGTGTATTACTATATATACTATTTTGACCTTTGGAAAAGTCTATTCCTTGTTTGTGTTTACAGTGCAGTTTATCCAACTGAAAGGTTGCCTTTTGTTTTGAGGTATCTGAGGAAGAGCTAAAGGTCTCAGTTGGCTAAATTACAGCATGAAACCGGAGATTAGTCCCTTGGCCCTGTATAAAAGGGGATGGAGTGTTCTCAAATGAGTTTAGGTGACGAAAAGGCTTCTATCTTTTAAGTGGATTTATATAAAATTAGTGAATAAGATCTTTGAGGAGTTTTTTGTTGTTGTTTTGTGTCTGTACACTCCACTAAGTGTAGTATATCTTAGTGATCCTTTTGACATAATAGTGAAGGATAATTTTGATTGCTATTCATAAAGAGTTGTTACTAGTACTTATATACACTTGAGAAAGCTCTTTTTTTTAAGCATATATTTATAAAGTGTCTGTGGTAAGTATACACATACATGATGAATCTATTGTTAGTTTAGGTGCAGAACAAATCAGATTGCTCTTGAATTTAATGTTTTAAAAACCTGAATTTTTTTTTTAGCAGTGGCCTATATTTAAATTGCTAGGATAAAAGTCAAGCTTCATAAAGGCTTTAAAGGTCACTTATTGTTCAGATAATTGGAGAAATGAGGGAGCCATAGAGACTTTAGATTATAAACTGAAGCTAGAAAAAAAGGAATAGCCAGTACACTGCAAAGTTGTAATCTGTCTTCTTACAGTTACTGATAAAAGGAGTTTTAGGTGCAGAGAGAGAGAGAGACTCTTTTGATACTTGTTCTGTTACGTTGTTTTTGTATTCTTAGGTATGTACTGTCCCTAATCAAAAAAGCATTCTTATTTATGTGTGCGGACATATAGGTCATTTCCATTGTTGTAAGCTGAAGCAAATAAGTGGTAACCCCTCCTTTATCTCATTTCCTTAAATGCCAGCAGTTTCTTTTTAATAAGTCATTAAGGGAATAAGTTTAGTTAAGGAAAATAGTATTATTAAACATAAAAAAGCAGTGACATCAACTACATTTGGTTCTAAGATTTATTTTAGCAATTTAATTCTTTATTTGGATACCCTATTTAAAGAATAGAGCAACTTATTTAAAAACTTGTTAGCTTGTTCCTCACCCTTACCTGCATATGGAATCATGAGAAGACAGCATTTATTTAAGATTCCCATCTTATGTTGTCTAATTTAGCTAATTTATAACATTTCTTGACTACATAGAAAGTTGGAGTAACTGGTCCTCCGGATCCACAAGTTCGTTGTCCCTCTGTCATTGAGTTTGGGAAGTATGAAATTCACACCTGGTATTCCTCCCCATATCCTCAAGAATATTCAAGGTATGTATAATTTAACAGATTCTTTACTTTCTGACTTAGCTTTAATTCTGATTTAGTTTTTAGTTTTATAGTGCTGCAGAACTAGAAGGGATCTAAAGATGTTTTAATCCAATTCTTTTTTTTTTTTTTTTTTTACATTTAAAGAAACTAGGCAGGTTTATTCATTTATTTTTTGGCATCAGGGATGAGACCTCAGGGCTTTGAGCTTACCAGGCAGTCATTATGCTGCTGAGCTATATCCGTGCCCCCCAGGCTCTTTCTAATATCCACAGTACCATTGTGTTGCAGCCAGTTAGTCCCAGCTGGCTTTATGTTTTTCCTCAGGTAACCTATCAAAAATCCTTTAAACTTGGAAACCAAAACATATGGTCAGGACAAAAAGAGAAGTATTTTCAAGGTGAAAGAGAAATTTGCCTGAGGGCAGGATTAAAGTTAGCAGATTAAAGCCCAGGGGCCAGGGTTCAGTCCCTGGGCCTGCCTACTGGCCCCGCCCCTGCTGCTCACTGAGACTGCAGTTGAGACCGAGTATGGTGGTGTGCACGCCTGTAATCCCAGTCCTTGGGAGGCTGTAAACAGGAGAATCACTATGAGTCCTATCAAGTAGTGAGACCCTGAACACCCTGTAGACCCTTCCCTAAGAATTTAAAAAAAGAAAAAAAAAAGAAATTTGCCTTTACTCTTTATACTAAAGATTTTTTAAAAAGTCTCATAAATAACTATAATATAATTTCACTTGAATAGCCTTTGATGAAAATGTAATAAATTTAGTGGACAGTGTATCTGTATAGGAATAATTAGACAGATAGGCTACTATAATTTTTTATATAAATAACTTGAGTTTCCAAGTATAAAACTGATGATGATCCATCCAGCTTTTTGTGATGAGGTAGCTTTTCTAATGGAGCTAAATAAGTTTTGTGACTTAGCTCTAATGTTAATAACTAGTGTAACCTTAGAAGCTACTGAGATACAGTGTGCCTCATTTTCCTCATCTGTAAAGTGAGAATACTAACAATACTTGTTTCATAGTTGTCTTTTTCATTAGGTTGAAATTAAAAGAGATCATATAGAATATAATGAGCAAGTTAAATACTAGTTTATTATTTGAAGTATATCAGCCATATTAATGCTTTCTAATCTGTGAGCTGCTTATGTCCCACCTTCCCATTTAGCAAGTGTTGTAAGGAATAATAAAGTATGATTCTCTGTGAGTTAAATATGTGCTTTTTACCTGTCTAATAACATTGGCTGTCTGAAATATTAGCACAATTAATTATAACATTTATTTAGTGCTTCATAGTTTAGAGAAAATTGTTTCCAAGAAGCTGGGAATATGCCAGTGTAGTTTTTTAAAAGACCTTGTAGAGGTTAGCAGCTCTTTTTTTCCCCCTACAATGTAATAACTTTCTGATATACTTTTCAAGTATGTAGCAGAATTAGAAAAGCAGGAGCAAAACTGCTATTATAGACCCTAACTTCAGTGAAGAAGTCACAACTACCAGGAGCCAGGGAGATAGCTTGGTAGAATAAGCGCTTGCCTGGCAAGCACAAGGGGCTGAGTTCAATCCCCCATTCCACCAAAAACAAACAAACAAGAAAACAACTACGAAAAGAGGCAAAAACAAAACTTTAGAGAACTGACACTAGGATTCACAAAACCACTTAAGAACCATTTATGGTCAGGTCTGTTAGTCCTAAGCTAGTCAATAAACTGTGGTGTATTCTGTATCATGGAATAACAACAATTAATCTGAGATTATTGAGAAAATTGTATGGGTGGGTAGATGGATGGTTGGATGATGGATGGATGGATGGATAATAGATAAAATAAGCCAAATTCCTCAACTACCTGCAGAACTCTGGTAACTCATTCCTCTGGAGTTTGGAAAACCTCTTTAGATCAAAAGGAAATATACTGAATAATTTCATTTCTATATCAAGTTTAAGTGAGTTTTTTACATGCCTTCCTCATCACAAAAGCACTGAACTTGAAGAAAACTTCTTTAACATGTCAATCAACTGTTCCCAGGATTTTCCTACAAACAGATTGAAACCCAGCAGCAAGTCTCTTCTACTCAAGAGGAGAATGGAAATAGCTACCCTCAGTGTGTGATTTTCAAAGGATGCTGAGAATAGAACCATGAGCCCTTGTCTTTTAAGATGCTAAAAGAATTCTACTTTGTTTGCTTATGCATTTGTGAACTAGAAGTAGATGTGAGGGAACTGGTTATCAATGAAATAATAAACATTGCCAGCAAAAAAAAATAGTAAAAATTAAATAGAAGAAAGAATTAGGATAGGTACTAAATAAAACAGCTTCCTTCAAGCAGAGTTTTAGACACCTTCTGCATTTCTTTCTCCACTGTGATTTTTTTTTAAATTTTCCATTAGAAAGTATTTGATAATTAATAGTGCCTTTAGTTATGAATTGTTAACTATATTCATTCTTAGTTATTTAAAAAACATATATATACAGTCAAATGATCTTGGGCTATATATTTGGTTTCTGATTTTAAACTTGAATTGACTAAAATATTTAGAGAGCTTATATTTTCCAAATAATGTCCTTTACTCTTAATCTTGTCAGTATTTTTTATTCTGCACTAAATTATCTCTGAATTATATTATTTCACTTAAATGTTTTAATCCCTTTTTTAAAAGTTTCAAGTCCCAAAGTATGCAGAAACAGGCAATTGGGGCAAACAAACAGCAACAACAACAAAAAAAGGAAAAATCTTATGGGAAATAAGATTATGCTTTAAGTTATGTCCCATCATATCTAAACATTTGTATTTGTATGTGTATCGTATACTAAGTAATCATGTTTCATTTGTAGCAGTCCGATTAAGTTTCATACAATAAAGAATATAGTAGTTCTGATTTTGGTCTTTGTTGTTGTTTTGGAACTAAAGGTTGAACTCAGGGCCTATCCACTGATTTACTCTCTAGCCTTTGTTTTAATTAGAGGCAGAGTCTCACTAAGTTGGCTAGACTGGTCTTGAACCTGGATCAGTTTCTTAGAGTGCTGGGATTGTAACACATGCACCCCACCTTCTACATTTACCTAAGTTTTTCTACCACCACCTTGTGTTGCTTATAGCAGAGAAAAGTTCACAGAGAACCCTGTCATTAAATAAAAATGTGACTTAAATGCACTGAAAACTAGAGAAACTATCAGGATACTCCCCTGTCTTACTTTCTCACTGAGACATAATGCCTCACGCCTACAATTTAAAGGAAAAAAAGTTTGTTTTGGCCAACAGTCTATAGAGATTTTAGTCCATAGCCTGCCAGGTCTAAGGCAGGGTGATATGGCAGAGGACAACAAACTCATGGCATAGCAGAGGATCCACAGAGGAGGAAGAATAATTTATATGTATCCTTCTAAGCCACGCCCACAGTAACAGTGACCCATTTCTTCCCATCAGGCTTCGACTAACATCACACCCAACTATAAACCCATTAGTGGACTGAGCCAATCATTATAAGCCAGTCCATAACCCAGTCAGTTCTCCAAAGCCCCATGAGTACATGAGGCTTTGAGTTTTGCTTCATAATAACCTCTCTGCTATATGAGTATTTTAAGTGTTGAAACCGAGTAAGAGAGAGATAACCTACGAAATTCCCTTATGCTTTTGTTCTCTTGATTTGTTGCATGAATTAAGAAGTTGTTACTAGAACTAGCTTTAACATCCCAGTTGCTGAAGAAGAAACAAAACAGAATCCTTAATGTCTTTGGCTATAGGATAATGAAATAAAGTGGATAAAAATTTTTTTAATCATAAATATTAGCAAATATAATTGTTGATCACTGAACTTGGCACTGTACTCTGAGCATCTTGGAATTACCTACTTTATGGACCCAAGCCCAGCAAATACATTCGAGACAAAATAGTTTGTAAGTGGCAAAATTTAAGATTTAAGTTCATTCCCATCCCACATAGCCTTAACATTTAACACTGTACTTGTGCTGCTGCTTTGTAGCATGTGGATCTGAAGTGAGCTAACTCAGTCTGACTTAAATCTTTAAGTACTATGTGAAGGAATGTTTTGTATCAAAATGTTAGCATAACTTGACCTATTATTATAAAGGCCACACAAATTAAAAGAGATACGATAAAATTTATAGGGAAGATACTACATCATTCTAGAAATAAGGGAATTACACATGCTGTACTCATGCCTGATGTGATAATCTGGGTTATCAGCATAAGGGCAACTAAAACAAACTATAAGTATGGATGTAGCTGATCAGGTGAACTCAAAACCTAGATGTATCAGGAAGTTCACTAAAGCAACCCCTAGGAAACTCCTCTTGGACTAGGAGTTTGACTCCATACCTGCATTTCCCTTTGTGTAATGTTCTTTCTGTAATCCTTTTCATTGACAGAACTGCAGCTATTTTTCTTTAAGAAACAGTTTTGAGGTAGGAGAGATAGCTTGGTGGTCTAAGTGCCTGCCTGGCAAGCACAATGAACCAGGTTCAGTCCCTGGTACCACATGCCATGCTGGCCCCATGCTGAGCCAGCCACCAAAACCGGGCCTGGTGGCGCACACTTGTAATCCCAATACTGGGGAGATTGAAGAAGGGGATCACTATGAATTTGAGCTTCATAGTGAGACCCTGTACCAAATAAATAAAAGATTTTTTTTTTTTTAACAAAGAAACATTTTTCTCTCTCTCTTTTTTTTTTTTTTTTTGCCAAACAGGGGATTGAACTCAGACCCATGTGCTTGCCAGGGCAGTACTTATTCTACTGAGTGATACCTCTGGCACCCTATCTCTCATTTTTTTTTTTTTTTTCGAGGTTAATTTCTTTAGATTAGCTGTCATTCCAGTGGGCTTGGTTCTAATGAAAGTTAGGAGTTTTAAAATATTACAGCAAAAAATAGATTGCAGTAAAGTAGATCATAATGCTTATTCTTACTTTATTATTTTTCATACAATAAGGTTGGTTCACTAAATTTTTTTTATTTTTTTTATGAGCAGAATATATTTATTGAGGGAAAGAAAGCTCCTGTCCGAGAGAGGGACAGGAGGAGGACCTGAGCAGGTTATCCCCCAGTTTTTTTATTATTAATGTCCTATATCCTAAGATAATGGTATGGACTTGTAGTTTACTAGCTAAGACTTGGCAGTAAGTTTTTCAGAGAAGTAACTTTAGTTATTAGTAGAACTCTACGAAAACAAATGGTCTGGGCTGGCCAGATAGCTCAAGCAGACTAAAGTGCCTGCTTCAGTAGACTCAGGGCTTGGGGTTTGATCCCTGGAGTGCTATGATAGCCTTGCCCCTGGGGCGTATTGAGACAGCGATGGAGACTGGGCATGGTGGCACACGCCTATAATCCCAGTGCTTGGAAAGCTAAAACAGGAGGATCACTATGACTTCGATCTGTGTAGTGAGACCCTTTAGACCTGTACTAAATACATTTTTTAAAAAAAAGGTCTTTTTCTCCAGACCAGAGGCAGTAAATTATACTTCCATTCTCTTTAAAATGTTTTATGTATTATTTTAGATTGACAAAATTAATTTATCATTGCCAACCTGAAAAGTTAACCATTATTTTTAACTTGGAAAACTTAAGTGATCTGTCACTATTTTTTTTTTTCCTGTCATTTTGCTTTCTGAATAATTTGAAAAGCACGTGATTGTGTTTTGGTTTCTCAGACTCACATTTTAGGAAATTTAGCATTTATCCCTCAAAGTGAATCTCAAGTAGTGCTACTTCTGTGTCTTCATATTGTGACAGTTTAACATTGCTTATTGAACACAGGTAAATAAAAGTAAGTAGTAGAAACTCGTGGAAGAGGGTGCCATTCTTTTTTTTTACCTTCCTTTTAAGAAGGAATTATTCAAATTCCCTGTATTCAGGAAAACAGATGACAGTTACAAGTTATTTGAAGACTAAGCTAATATATTTAATTCCACATTAGATGAGAGAATGTACATTTGGGATCCTTCATTTATAGGTCTGATGTTAAAACAGGAAAAAAGCTATATCTCTGCCATTCTTTCTCTCAATAGTAGTGTTTGAAGCAGTATGCAAAGGATGGAAGCAAAACTGTCTAGGACTCAATTCTTTTTCATGCTCTTGCTCCTCATCCTTGAGTTTATGTCAGTCACTTGTTTCTCTCAGTATTTTTGAAGTGATTTTTGTAGTAATATTATACTTTCAGGTTTTGTTGGTATAGCTACTATTAGAGATTTTGTAAAACAGTAATGTGTACTATAGACATACAGGAGTGATGTTCCATAAATACCTTGGGAAGGGCATTTGAATGTTAGATGTTTTCAGAGTAATTACAATATTTCAAAAGCTGCCTTCAAAATGGCAACTTGAAAATATTGTTGTCTTTACATTTTAATAAATTAAATATTTTTTGTATGTGAATTGCTTAGCAAGTATTTAATTCTACTGTAATCTTAATTATTACTGTCTAAACTGATTGCACCCCAAATTAATAAGGTTTCTGATATTTTCTTCCATCTCAATACTTACATGAGACAAGACACAATACTTTGTTTGAATTACATATTATGCCATTTTGCCATTCTGTAAGCATGTAGTTCAAATGATAGTATCAGATCTCAGATTATCGAGGCATATAGTACCAAGTCAAAATGTAGATAAACCAGGCGTGTGCTGCAGATACATTGAGTGTATTTTATAACAGAAAAGCCTTGCAGTGTTATGAATTCAGATTACAATACATGTGAAGGCCACTGATTTTTTAAAACAATTTTATTGAGAAACAAATAGTAATGAGACAGTTTCAAAACTGATTAGTGTGACAGTTTCAATAATTAATACATTGCATATTGTTGTCTTAGTGGTTATTCATTGTACAAGATGATATCCTGTCTACAAACACTATTAGAACAAATCTTTCTATTCATTGAATTGAGAAAGTAGCTGTACATCTATTTTGAGTATACAGATATAAAATAGTTGTTTATTTGTATCCCCTTTTTTGTTTAGTTTTGTCAGAGAAGGGTATTCCATTGTCATTTAAATACTGTAGATGCGTGAATTCAGCAAAATATTCCAAAATAGTCTCGTAGTCCATAATAGTAGTGAGTTTTCCATAGGATTGGCAATGTCAGAAATTGTTGACTTGAGCCTTTTACAGCTCAGCATATTAATACAGCTTTATTTTTTATATCTCGTTTTTATACTTTTCTGCTGGATGGTAAGACCAAGATAAAGCAAGACCTATATAACAGAATGTAACTTTTGTATTGTAGTACCCTCAGGATTTATCCTGAAACCCTATATACTGCAGTTTGTAGATCCTTTGTCAATGTCAGCCATGTGGATGAGTCACGGCCATTACTTGACCAATTGGCTCTCTGTGAAAGCCTGAGAGAATATTTTCTCTCCATGTGACTCTCCTTAAAAATCACCAATTTTTAATTTTTTTTTTTTCTTTTTTTTGTCTTTTTGAGACAGGGTCTCACTATGCAGTTCAGGCTGTCCTTAAGCTCACTTTGTAGCTCAGGCTGGTCTTGAACTCACAACAATCCTCCCGATTGCTGGGATTACAGGCCTGCACCACCACGCCTGGCTTTACCAATTTTTAATTTAAGTTACGTTCCTTCCACTAGCTTAGGAACTGATCTAATCACTAATTTTATTGCTGCTCTCCTCATAAAAGGAATATTACCGTTTAAAGATGAAGTATGGATAAACTAGTACTAAAATACCAAGACGATTGAATAAATATATATTAACAATGAGAATGTCTGAGAGAATAATTTGAGCCTGTGTTTTACTTGTTGTTTTGACTTAGATTTCATGTGATGACACAAGGAGAAAGCCAGAACTTCAGGTGTAAAAATGAGGTAGTTCATATGTCTTCACTTGCAAAAATATATATAGTGTTATAACTTCGTACTTCAAAAATTTGGCAGTTTGTTTTTAAAATAACACACTACATGTCCATTTTTCTGAGCACTATACATACACCTGCTATACCTAACCAGAGGCCTGCTAAATATTCAAGAGATAATTCATTTCCCAGAATTAATGGATAAATGAGGAAGTAAACTACAAAGGAGGAAAAAATAAATAGCTCAGTAAAACCATGTTCATTTATTTGTGTGTTAGAAAGGTAAACTTTATTCTGCCTTTTAGAGCTTATCAAGGGGATAAGAATGTAAGATTTTCATGTCTGTCAATCAGGTAACTTAGAAAACTTAAAATTAGCCTAACAGGAAGGAAACTAAACTAGTTATCTTGATTTCTCTAATCTTTGCCCCTTAGTGTTAATTAATTGGCCACTGCTATCTAAATTAAGTTTTTTGTTTATTGACTAATGGACACACTAACATATTCCCTACCTTTCTAACTTGGGTAATGAAAGACAGAAAAGAGTTGTGAACATTTAAAGAGTTATAAAATATAAAGCCCTTTTTTGAAATTATTATTTACAGGCTGCCTAAATTGTATCTTTGTGAGTTCTGTCTAAAATATATGAAAAGTAGAACTATTCTGCAGCAACACATGAAGAAATGTGGTTGGTTCCATCCTCCTGCCAATGAGATTTACCGAAAGAATAATATTTCTGTCTTTGAGGTAAGGTAGATGTTTAGTACTTGTCTTCCTATTTGTTTCAACAGTAGGGTGTAGTTGTACTGGGTGTAGTTTTACAACATGATGGTTTTGGAAATGTTTTGCTGTTGTTCACTCCTTAATCAGATACTTTAGTTACATAAGAAGCTGAGTTAGGGCAGAACAGATAGTACTTAGTTTACCAGCTTGGCCTCAGAATATTCTATATTTCATTGAATCAAAGACATAAATTATTATATATCTTACTGTTTTTTTATGTGCCACTAATAGGGGAAAAGTACTGCAAATTATTATTTCTAATGCTCCATTTGACATTTAGCCAACCAATTCTACATCTGTTAAAATGTAATAAAAGTGTATCTTTTAAAATTATGTAATACAGCATTTAAATAAAAGGATTTCTGTGACTTAAAAGGAATAGAGATGAATTTAATAGTATTAGTAAACTTAGTATCACGTTTATGTCTGTGGTTTTGTGTTGTTATTAATAGTGATTTGTTTGGGGTTTTTTTTTTTGTATTTTCAGTTGTATAGTTTTCTATATGCTTAGTCTTTTTAATATAATGGTAGAATTTTAAATTAGATCTGCTCAGTCTCTTACTTTCTTGGTCTTCACTAAGACTATTTTAGTTGATCAGTAAAGGAGCTCTTCACTTTGAGAGTAGGGGAGTATCCGCTGTGGTATACAGTACTGTATTAGGACATCCAAAGCAAATTGCTTCTAGTCATGCATTTGGTGTGTATTTTAAAAGAAGTCATATGAAATATTTTATATTTAGATAATCTAAAATATTGTTAGCATGTCATAAAATGTATTGGGCACTAATGTGGGCACCCATCACCATTTTATAAGAGTGAACTTTCTCAAGAACATAGAGAACAGGATGATGAAGGTATGGGAGGCTGACACAGGAGGATTGCTGTGAGTTAGATGCCAACCTGAACTGCATAGTGAAACCCTGTCTCAGAAAGACACACATACACAAAAAAAGAACACAAAGAAGATCAAGATCAGTGAAATGTAGTGCTCCTGATGTAGCCCAGCCTGGGTCTCACTTGCCAAGTTCATAGGAACCTGTGTGGTGTCTCTGAATGTGTCTCTCAATGGTTGTGTGAGTTAATTTTGAATATACTATATTGTGGTAGTCAGATCATATTGTTTCAGGCTGCTAGTACAGGTAGGACATTACTTATATTGTGTTTTACCTAATGAATATATTTTAGACAAGATTGCATTTTAAAAATCTTTAAGTAAGTTAAGTACTTCTGAAAACTAAGCTTGATGTCAGAAGGTTCCTACAGTTGATCTTTTTTATAAAAGCACAATACAGGCAGATGCAGTGGCTGGGGTTCAATTCCTGGAGTGGATGCCAGCCCTGTGCTCAGGGTGCACTGTGATAGCCCTTGAAACTGGGTGTGGTGGCGTACGCCTGTAATCCCAGCTCTTTGGGAGGCTGAACACAGGCAGATCACTACAAGTCCGATCTATGTAGTGACACCCTGTAGACCCTTGCTAAAAATACAAAAAATAAAAAGTAAAATCAGATCACCTCATTTAGCTATTCTTTTGAAGTGTAATATATATTTGATTGTCTTAAAATGGCAGGCACTGTGATAACTACTACTTTAAAGGAGAACTTCTGAATTCTAGTGTGCTCTGATCACTGACATCTTCTCTTCGGCTAGGCTATGAATAGAGATGCTTATAACTAACTGATGGATATTGTAGAACCAAGGGACATTCTACTGATCACTTGTTTTTTTGTGCCCTGTCTAGGTTGATGGGAATGTGAGTACCATTTATTGTCAAAACCTGTGTCTCTTGGCAAAGTTGTTTCTTGACCACAAAACACTCTATTATGACGTGGAACCATTTCTTTTTTATGTACTAACACAGAATGATGTCAAGGGCTGCCACCTTGTTGGCTACTTTTCTAAAGTAAGTATGTCAGCTTAAAATGTTTGAATTCACCTGGAAATTTGAAGTGGGCTTTGCTGGTTCTCAATGGAAAATAATACTGGTGTCATTTAGCCTTTTGGAAAAAGAAATAGAAGGAATATTCAGAAATTTACCAGCTGTTTAGCAGGTGCCTAGTAACATTCAACAACCTGTATTCTCCTGGGAACATAAACTGCCAGGAATACTCAAGAGGGAAGTTTTAGAATGACTTCTATTCCCATGATGATAATAGAACTTGTGAAATAAACAGAGTCATTATTTCTGAGTTCTTTCTCAGCTTAAATCTCTTCCTAATTTGAATATTTAAACCTACAGTAAGAATAAGAGACCATTTTTATTACCTAATATTTTCTTCCTCTCTCTTCCATTCCCTTAAGGGAAAAAGTTTCTCATTGAATAACATAAAAGATACACTTTTATTTTAAGCAAGCCAGTAGTAAAATCTTAATTTTTATAGAGCAATTCAGTGGAAAGTGCTAACTTAACAGGAATTCTTTAAGGACTACTTCACCAGAAAAATATGGTTTAAAATGTGACTAACCTATAAAAAGGCATTTGTTTCTCTATATTTGTGGGCCATTTTTGTAAAGTATAACAAATTGGGAGTGATGCTACCCTAGGTAGCACCAGGGCAGGTAATGAACTTTAAAGTAGTTGACGAATTTTCTCCTTCCTTGAGTGTTGCACTTATTCACTTTAAGTGCACAACTGTTTGGGTCTCAAATTCCTCTGCTGATCAGAGGCATCGATGTACTGATTTTGAGTTCCAGTGTTATTTGATGATATTTTATTTTACATTTTTACTCCCCCAGGATAGTTGCTTTGTGAATAATAGTGGAGACTTAACATTGTCTTATCTTCTCCCACTGGTGTGGTTTCTCCCCACTTTCCATTCCCAGAGGCCTTGCGCTATGGTTTTGGCTGTCTTTGTTTCTTTTTTCTTTTCTTTTTTTTAGTCTTTGTTTCTTAATAATTAGCTTTACTACTTAGTTTCATGAGCTTGTCATTTTAAAACTTGGCTTCCATTTTATCCACCAGGAAAAGCACTGCCAGCAGAAGTACAATGTTTCCTGTATAATGATTCTTCCCCAGTACCAGCGCAAGGGCTATGGCAGGTTCCTCATCGATTTCAGTAAGGATTATATTAATATATTTGATTTTCTCTTCTGGGAACCTTTTGGATCTGTATCAAAAATTTATAGATAGTATATTGGCATCTGGTATCTCTTGTCATGATTCTACAGGTCTTTAAAACTTAAAATCACAAGTTGTTTTTCCTTTGATTGGATACAGTTTTAAATAGCTAATATTGAATGCAGTTTTGTGTGATCTGCAACAAATAACTTTAATTTGCAACTATTAATTTACAATTGAAATTGTGATTGTGCTAACACAATACTGAAAGCATTGTATAACTACTGAAATCAGTGTTAAAAAAGAAGTACATAACACCTGTCCTATTTTTATTAACCTATTAGCTGAGAATACGTGTGCACTTATCAGTAATAGTCTCTACCTAGTAGTTCAAACCATACAACACAACTTTTAACATTCTAAAACAGTGAATGAAACAGGATATTATTTAATCTAAATTAGGAAGGAAAAGTTACCAGTTTTAAAGAGGTTATTGTAGAATTTGCATTCTGTTCCACGTATAGGTAAACTTGGTAAGAGAGTTAAGTGTTTTTAGTAAATTTAATTGTTATGTCTAAGGTCAAAACTAAGGATTTTGTTTCAATTTTTGAGAAATTAATTCTGACCTGGACAGTTAAACTTGTTTTACTTGGTTTTCAACTACCATATTTTATTAGAAGTATGTGCTACTGATTGTTTCTTACATTTTGTTGGTCTTTTTGGATTAGCAGTAGGGGATGGGACTTTTAATTTATTGCTTTGAAATAAGACCGATGATTGGCTTATTAAATACCACTAACTAGCTTCATTAGGGAAAATTTCTATGCATGGTGATTAGTGATATTTTATTTATGGTGATTTTGAAGTAGACATTTTACTATATGATTACAGTTTACTTTTCCTGGTATAGACTATTTTTCCAGATTACCATTGTTAGACTGCTTTTAAATTTCCTTAAATGACAAAAACAGCTGTATCTCTTCTGCCATCCCTTCTCCTTCTCCTTCAATGTATTTAGTACAGGGTCTACAGAGTCTCATTACAAAGATCAGACTCAGTGATCCTTCTGTTTTCAGCCTCCCAAGTGTTGGGATTATAGGTGCATGCCACCATGCCCAGTCTCAGTTGCCAGTTTAGCACACCCCGGGGGTAAGGCTGGCGCGGCAACAGTGGAGATTGAACCCCTATCCCGTGCCTACTTAAGTAGGTGCTTTAGTCTGCTGAGCTATCTGGCTGACCCTGCCCATCTCCATTTTCAATCCTTTTCTTTTGGATCTTAACACCCTTTCATTACCAGTTCTTGAGAGTTATACAATAAAACAAAGGTCAGAGTAAAGTACCATGTTTGCACATTTCTGCTGACCATCTCATTTTCTAATAGAGGGATTTTTGTAAGGAGTCTTGATTGAAGTGCAAACAACATTGCTCCCCAGTTTGCTCAGCGAAGAACTATAATCTTAGAATTAGGCAGAAACTAAGGCATTCTTTGTATTGTTCAGCTACAGCAGTCGCCATCTTGTGGTCCAAATAAAACTTGCAAGAGTGGTTTTTGTCTCTGTAGTACATTGAAATTAAAATTATTGTTGCCTTAATCTCATTATTAGTGGCATTTGTGGGAATCTTGGTTTTTTAACAATGTCACTATTTTAGCAAGGTGATTTATATTAATTGTAGACAAAATATTAGGCTGCTGTTCCATGGTTATCTCCCTATTAATTTAATTTTGTTCCCCATATTTGAAGTAATTTATCTTTGGTGTTATTTGTAATACTTGGATTAGGCATGAGAAAAGGCTTTATTATTTTTGTGAATTGAAAAGTTATAGAGCCCTGACGTTTTGTGATCTGGGGTTTCTTAGGTTATTTGTTATCAAAGCGCGAAGGGCAGGCAGGATCTCCAGAGAAACCACTCTCAGACCTTGGGCGTCTCTCCTACATGGCTTACTGGAAGAGTGTGATACTGGAGTGCCTTCATCACCAAAATGACAGGCAGATTAGCATCAAGAAACTGAGTAAGCTAACTGGGATCTGCCCTCAAGACATCACCTCCACACTGCACCACCTACGAATGCTGGACTTCCGTAGTGACCAGTGAGTATCACCTCCCTCTCCACACTATCAGAAGGTCACTCTAGTGAAGATTTTGGGCTAGGTTGAGGAAGGATGGTAACTAATACAAGCAGTATATTTGGTGGTATTGAAACATTGTTTTTGTTTCTATATATTTTATTTTAATGGCCATATTTATGTTTACATTGTTTTTCTGGTCTTCTTCCTAACTTTTGGACCTAAGCCCCAGGCTCTTTATCTTTCTAGTAGTGGGAGCTCATTTTATAAGAATTAACAATCTAGACACAATATCATTAAGTGAAGTATCTCCATGATTAATTTCCATATAAATAACACAAAGTGAATGAATATCGGGAAGGACAGACAATTCATTCTTGTCTGAAGTAGTCAAGAAAACAGCACAAAGGAGGCAGACATTTGAGCTAAATAGAGAACAGGAAAGCTCAAAGGAGCAGGAGAAATGGCAAATGTAGGAAGTTTGAGTCAGTAGTGGTTAGACAGTGTACACCAATGCTACAGTGGTTTTTGTCCAACCTCATGCTTCTCCTTATTGATAGCTAATTCCCCATCTCATCTTCCCAAGCATTCTGTTTGTAAAGCATCATCTTTGACATCTCCAGAATTTTCCCTAGATTATATCTGTATATTTTTGGTGTACTTTGTACAGTGTTGATTGCTATAAACTTTTCTCTGGTTTTAGATTTGTGATTATTCGCCGGGAAAAACTTATCCAGGATCATATGGCAAAGCTTCAGCTAAATCTTCGGCCTGTAGATGTAGATCCAGAATGTTTACGCTGGACTCCTGTTATAGTCTCCAACTCTGTTGTCTCAGAGGATGAAGAAGAAGAAGCTGATGAGGAAGAGAATGAAGAGCCACAGTGCCAGGAAAGAGATTTTGAGACCAATGTAAGGGCATGGCTAGTCTGTTTTTTTATGACAGAAGATAAGATGTTATTTTGGTTTTCATTATCACTTATAGTATATATTATAGTATTTGGCTAACAAGGTAAATTTATATTAGAATTTTAGATTTTATTTCAGTGAGAGAAATTTCAAGAAGACTGGCTCTTGTGTAGTTTCCAAGCCCATCAAATTCATTACACTGTGTTAATTATGACTAAAACTTTAGCAGGGTACCTTTAGGCACTCTGGCAGTTGAATTTTAAGATGTATGGTAATTCAGGAATTTCCAGTGATCTATGACAGTTAAAATAAAATATATATTCTTTAAAATAGAACTTAGGGAAACAACATAAACGTATATTTTTCAGCAGAGTACTAAAAGGTTCATTGGATACTTGGACATCTTTCATTGAAAGGTTGATTGCTGTCTATACAACCTTGTATAGTTTTCAACATTTTCTTCATGTGGTATATACTTGTTTTTTTTTTTTTTTTCTTTTTTTTAGGAAAGCAGTGCACTCATCCTTTTTTCCTCCTTTGATAAAACTGTCAACTTTTTAGTGTAATTTAATTTTCAAAGTGGAATTAAATATTAGAATCAATAATTTCAGATTTGTTCATATTTTTCAAATGTCTTCTTCCTCTTGCCCATGCTGTTAATGAATTTTTATTTCTAAAAAGTTTCATAAACAATCTCACATACCATTTATATGAATCACTCACTCTGTCTATCTCAGTATTTCATACTAGTTAAAGATCACAAACTCTGGAATCAGACCCCCATAGGTTTATGTTATAGTTTCTTAATTCGCTACCATATATTGTAGGCAATAGCAGGGCTTTTTTTGTGCTTCACTACTTCATTTCTCAGATAGAGATATGACAGTACAGGATGAAATGAGTAGTACATAAGTAGTAAATAGCATTGTAAACATTGCCTACCACATACGAAATGTTTATGTTAACTATTAAGTAACTAATCATTTCCCTTGTAAGCTGTAATTTCTTATGTCAGTATATATTTTAAAAGAGAAAAATAGGTAGATACAACCAAACAGGGCTGTAAAATTAAGCAACATTGTTTCATTTTCTAAAATCAGGTGGGAAAGACGGTGTCTCGGGAAAACAAAGAACAAGATTCTTATTCTTCAGTAGAAAGTGAAAAGAAACCAGAAGTTATAGCTCCTGCTGGTTCTACGCGTTTGAACAAACAGGTCCTTCCCAGAGACAGTCTTCCTGCAAACAGCCAGCCCTCTCGGCGGGGTCGCTGGGGGAGGAAGAACAGAAAGTCCCAAGACCGGTTTGGTGATAAAGAGTCTAAATTGCTCTTGGAAGAGCCTTCATCCACTCCTCAGGAACAGTATGGAGAATGTGAAGAAAAATCAGAAACCTCCCAAGAACAGTATGCTGAGAGTGAAGAACAATTGACAGCCTCGCAGGAGCAGCCAACCCAGGAGGGGAAGCCAGACATTCCCAAAAGAAGATTGAGTGAGGGGGCTGAGCTATGGCGGGGACAGCTAAAGAAAAGCCCTGAAGTTCTAAAGTGCAGATTACCAGAAGGAAACGACAGACTGCAGCGCTGCTACAGTGATGGTGACAGGGCTGTCCTTCGGGGCTTCAGTGAGAGTAGTGAGGAGGAGGAAGAAGAACCAGAAAGTCCACGGTCAAACTCACCACCAATTCTTACCAAACCCACTTTAAAGAGAAAGGTAATGCATTTTTTTAAACCTATCTTCTTTCTCTCATTGCAGCTTATTGCACACATTTTTCCTTATGCTACAGTTTTGAGACAATACAAGTAGAAATTCTTCTTAATGTTTTTCAAACTTTTAAACCTCAATATACTATAACTTATGATTGTCCCAGGAAATGCTTGAAATGTGTCTTTGGCTCTTGGTAATCCATTTATGAGTCATAAGTTTATTTAAGGACAAAGTGTTTTAGCTGTATGTTCAAACAGGCACAGTAAGAAATTAATAATATGTAAATATGTCTCTCAAAATCTTACCGAGAAGTACTTTGTGGCATCTCTTAGGCTTATCTGACCTGCCAGCATCACTGCTTTTGCTCTGTGGGTTCATTATTAAGAAAAATAAGGGTTTTCTAAGTGAACACCAGCATCTAACACCAGGATAGTCTTACCTGAAAATCAGAGTGGCCATTAAAGGACTCGGGGTAGCTGGTGTATGAAGTATGCATATACTAGGCACAGGGATGTCATATCCAGGACAGGAAGGAGAATAAAGTAGGATGGCACGAGATTTCACTACATTGTTCAGAATAGCATGCAATCTAAAAAGTATGAATTATTTCTAGAATTTTCCATTTAGTATTTTTGGACTTCAGTTGAACATGAGAGTAAATGAAGTCATGGAAACATGGAAAGAGGGGACTATACCTGAAGTATTCCAGGCTATAGGTGTGAACTTTCGGCATTGTGCAAGGCAGCCAACTCAGGTATGTTAGTGTCCTGTTGAGCTGCCCCCCTTAGAAATGAGTGATAGCTTTCTCTCAAAGCAGCGAAACCATTCTTTTCCTTAATAAGGCCTTTAAAAGAAAAAGCTTTAAAGAATATTTTTCACATATACATCACACCAAAGAAAATATAGCAAGTTTCCATATACCCCATGTCCTCTTATGTTGGCAAGGTATATTATCACTATTAGTGATTTCATTTTAGATTCATTAGTTAGTACAGTTCATTCTTAATTTCAATTTCCAGTTTTCCCTAGTGTCCTTTTGTTTCAGGACCCATCCAGCATACTACATTACAGTTGGAGGTTATGTATCTTTAGGCTGTCCATAGTTGTGACAGTTTCTCAGTTGGTGTTGACAGCCTTGACAGTTGTGAGGACTACTGGACAGTTACTTTGTAGAATATAACATTCCTTGTCAAATTAAGAGTGGGGCAGTATGGGTTTTGAGAGGAAGACCATAGCAGTAAAGTGTACATATCCTTGCGTGGATGGAGATGATCTGCTGTACAGATCTGTGTATCAGGGTATGTCCATCAGTATATCTCTGTTAACTCAGATGGTGCCTATCAGATTTCTCCTTCCTTTGACTTTTCCATGCTGTTGGGGTGATCCCAGCCGTGCAGCCCATACTTAGATATGGGTAGTTTTCCTGAAGCAGTCCATTCTGCCTGTCTATTGATTTATTCAAGTTGTTCCTGTTAGTATGGACTTGTAGATATTTACCTGTCATTTCAATTTATCATCCAGTACTACTGGATTTTTTTTTTGTTTTTGTTTTTTAATTTGTTACTCAAATTGTTCAGCTTTGGCCATTAGCTCTTGTAGGTTTCACTCCTGTGCCTTTTAACATAGATTCCCTCATCCCTGTGTGTTTTTTGTTTTGTTTTGATCACTTTCTTACTTTCTGTGTCTACAATATTCTCCAAATTTAACTTTTTTTTTGTTCCAAGCCTAGAATAAGTCATTGCTCAAAGGAGCGGGGCCATTTAAAAAAAATATTTAATTCATTTATTTATTTGATACCTGGTCTCGCTTGTTTGACCTAAAATTTTCACTACAGTTCAGACTTGTAGTGATCTTCCTGTCTCAATCTTTCCAGTGCTGGGATTATAGGTGTGGGCCAACCTGCCTGGTTTTGGGGCCAGCACAACATGCAGTACCAGAGATTGAACCTGGGTCCTTGCACTACCAGGCAGGTGCTTAGACTGCCAAGCTATCTCCTCAGCCCACCATTCTAATTTTCTTTTTTAAAGTTTCTCTCTCCCTTTCCCCCTCTCTTCCCCCCTTTCCTAAAAATTGTATTTCCAGTTAGGGCTTAATAGATTTGAAATAGAGAAAGTGGGACCTTCATTAACTGTACTATTCATTGTGTGCAGAATGTGTTTGCTCTCCAGAGGATTATATTGCTAGTTTATAAATTCAAATAAATATTCTGTTTATTCTGTTTCTCCTGGTATTAAAGAAATATGGTAGTAACCAGTGAGACCATATTGTACTTTTGGGCATTCTTGAAGAAATTCAGTTGCCTGATAATCAGATGATTGTAGACTATATTTATTGCAGATTCTTACTAGATGTATATGATCTTGAGCAAAGCCTATAACCTTTTAAGCCTCTGTAGAATGGGGGGAGAGTGTCATTTCTAATATTTTGGATACTGTAAAATTTTAGGTCAAACAAGTACAAAGATATGTCTAATATGTTGATTTTCAATACCAGATTCATTTATTATCACTAATACCAAGCAATTACCTTTCAGTTACCTATTTCTACACTCCACTATAACTTTTTATGGATGGTCCTTGATAGTGGCATACAATTTTATTGGTCTGCTAGTCATTAGAATAGTCAGATGAGACTTTTTATTCCTATACAATTTTTTTGTAGAAAGGAGAAATTAAGGGTTTAATCTCTGGGTCATTTCATTATTGAAATAGATGACTCCCTGTGGTGTTAATTTAATTGAACTAATGAGATGATTACAAGGTCTGCTCTTTGGGCAGGCCTGGTTGTAGCATCTTTGTATTCTTACACTTTATATATAGTAGTTTACTTTGGTAGGAATAGACTTTGACAAACAGCATTATCATTTTACAAATACTAATTCTGTTAGATTTTTTTGTTTTTGTTTTTTAAAGACAAAGAGTCTTGCTATGCAGTTCAGTATATGTGCTGCCAAAATGAGCACTCACTGTGCAGTTCAAGCTGGCTTTGAATTTACTATGTATCCCAGGCTGACCTTGAACTTGGGGCATCCTCATACCTCAGCTTCTTCTGAAGTCCTAGGATTGCAGGTGTGCACAACCATGTCTGGCTCTTAGGTTTGAAACGTCTTTCTTGCTATTAGTAGAAAAAGTAGTGTTTATTATGATAAATAAAATACTTGCTTTTTCTACTAAATAGAAACCAATTCTTCACCGAAGAAGAAGAGTCCGAAAACGGAAACACCACAATAGCAGTGTAGTCACAGAGACTATCTCTGAGACCACAGAGGTATTAGATGAACCTTTTGAAGACTCTGATTCTGAGAGACCAATGCCAAGATTAGAACCCACATTTGAGATTGATGAAGAGGAGGAGGAGGAAGAAGAGGAGGAGGATGAGAATGAGCTGTTCCACCAAGGATACTTCCATCGTCTGTCCTCACAAAGTGTTCTCAGGTGCCGATCCTCTTCAAAGAGGAAGTCAAAAGAGGAAGAGGAAGAGGAAGAGGAAGAATCAGATGATGCTGATGGTATGCTTTATACATATTATAGTTACTTATTATAGTTTTATTGTCTTTAAATACATGTAGTAATTCAGTAAAAGGTTTTATACATCCTTCAACAAAAGCTTGAAAAAAAAACAGCCCACTAAGTAAGGAATGCTTTCCTGTTTCCTTTTTGTACTTAGTTTCCCCTATAACTTAGAAACTTATTTTATCTCTGCAGAAAATACCTTAGTGTTAGGACTGCATTCTTTTTTGCCTAATTTTTCTCAGCCTTCATCTGAATCTTAATGGATAATGGATGAATTGGGACTTAGCACTAGGAAGATGGAATAAGCATTTACTAGAATGTATATTCTCTGGACTTCATTGCTGTGTGCTGAATGTTTGAGATAGATATTCAATAAATATTGTAAATGCTAATAAGACAGTTCTTAAGTAAAAGCAGATTTGCTTATGTTGCAACTTGTATCATATATTTAGGAATTTTTGCTAAAGCATATCTCTAAGATGTCTCACCAACTAGTAGTACTATAGTACATGTTTAATAATTGGTAACAGTAAGTTCACTTTAAAATGTAGGTTAGAATTCAGTCATTTACATTTAACATAGCCTTGTATTCATCTCCTGAAGACATAGAACTTACACTATGAACTGAATCAAAAGCTAGGCTTTTTGCATCTTAAAGTTTTGCCAGTGTGTCATGCTGCTGATGTTTTCAATGTGTTTGCCTTACAGTGGGTTTGCAGAGCTTTTTCAGTTTGCTGGATGAATGTAAAGAAATTTCATTATCTGTCCTTGGTATCTGAACTTTTATGCTATATCTAATTGAGCTTTTCATGTTATTTTTGAGTATGTTGATTTCAAATCTAGTAGATATAACATGCATTTTCCTTATTCTTATGGTTTTAGATAACATACTTTCAATACAGTGATAAGACAGTTTTACTCTACTGTGAATGATTCTCCAGTACTACATATATTTTAAGATACAGAAGTAGGAAACAAAATATATTTTGTAAATTTGGCATTTTACATTTTAGCTTGAATCACTGGACATTATAGTAGTATCCCCCTGCTTAAGTTCCTGTCAATCAAAACTTCTCAGTTTCCTGGGGCTTACTTTGAAGCTACTACCATGAACTGTACCTTATTACTTCTTCTTCCCAAATCTTGTTCTTGTCTTGATGTTCTTAATCTGTTAAAAATTATTGATAATTTTGAATGTGCTTCATGATACTAAACTGTACACTGTAAAATGGTTAAAATAAATTTTATGTTAAATTTTACAGTAACCATTTTGAAAATATTGTGCTTTAACTTTTTACTTGTCTGGGACTAAATCTCAGTGTTTGCCTTGGACTAAAAGCCTTGTTGCTATTCCCATATGAACACAATATCGAGCCCTTAATGGCTTAGTCTTGATCCTTGGCTTTATAAGTAAAGACTTTGTAGAAACTAAACACCAGAGAAATAGCATAAATTGCAAGCGGGGGGAAAAAAGGAAGAAGTAAAGCTGATTTGTAACTTTTCACAATATTCAATAATCTTATCACTATAAAGTAATTGTTTTAGAAGAATACAGGAACAAGGAAAAATGCATGTTATCTGCTAAATTTGAAATCAACTATAGACTTGCTAGAAGTGCTACTTATTATTCACAAGTTGATAAGGTGTATTCCCATTTCATAGGTAATGCAACAAAAACTTAGGAATACTTTCTAAAGTCAGAATTGATAAATTTGAACTGGTTTTACTTAGTAATTGATAACATAATATTGACTAGGACTTTTCATTGTTCTACCAGTTCGCCTGAGATGTCATCAATTAACTTTATTCATTAGATTCTTAATGTTTAAAGGAATTGAATCACCTAGAGGTGATGACTTAATTTCTGTTGTACATGGACTTAGAAAAAGACACTAGACATGTAAGGTCTTGTAACTTTTTTTTTTTAATCCCTTCTATACAGACACTCCTATCCTAAAGCCAGTATCTCTCTTACGAAAATGTGATATGGACAATTCTTCCCTTGAGCCAGATACATCCACACCTATGAAGAAGAAAAAGGGATGGCCCAAAGGCAAGAGCCGCAAGCCAATCCACTGGAAGAAAAGACCTGGTCGAAAACCAGGACTTAAGTTGAATCGGGAAATCATGGCCATTTCTACTCAAGAATGCATCATTGAGCCTATTGTCCCCATTCCTAAACCTGGACGTAAAACTAAAACTCAAGAGAATGAAGAAACTGTGGAGCTAAAAGAAGATATGCCCTCATTGGAAGAAAGGAAGGAAGAGGAGATGCAGGTGGGAGTAGAAGAGGTTGAAGAAGGGGAGGAAGAGGACATTGCCAGTAGTGAAGCGAGAGCTGCTTCTCCAGTGGACAGCAGCAACAGTCCCGAGCCAGAAGCAAAAGAACCTGAGGTAGAGGAGGAGGAAGAGAAGCCTCGATTGTCAGAAGAGCAAAGGCAGTCAGAGGAAGAGCCGCAAGAACTAGAAGAACAAGAGCCAGAGGACGAAGATGAAGTGACTGTAGAGGCAAACCAGAATGAAGACCATGATGCCGATGATGAGGATGAAGGCCATCTGGAATCTTCAAAGATAAAGGAGTCAGAGGAGCAGCAAGTCAGAGAAGGTGTCAAGGAGGAACCTGTTAGTCAGGAGTCTTTTTTAGATACTAACCTGCAGAACAGTAGGGAAAATACAAAGGATAAAGATGAAACAGAGCCAGATTCAGAAGAAGAACAGCCTTCCCATGAGGCATCTGTGGTGTCGGAGCACATGCCTGGGTCCGAGGAAGACCATGAAGAGGATTCAAACACTAAGGAAGAATTAATTGAGTTAAAAGAGGAAGAAGAGATTCCTCATAGTGAACTGGACCTAGAAACTGTACAGGCAGTGCAGTCTTTGACTCAAGAAGAAAGCAATGAGCATGAGGGAGCCTACCCGGACTGTGAAGAAACGCTCGCAGCTTGTCAGACCTTGCAGAGCTACACTCAAGCTGATGAAGACCCTCAGATGTCAATAGTTGAAGACTGCCATGCTTCAGAACATAATAGCCCAATATCCTCAGTTCAGTCTCATCCCAGCCAGTCTGTCCGTTCGGTCAGCAGCCCCAACGTGCCTGCCCTGGAAAGTGGTTACACACAGATCAGCCCAGAACAGGGCTCCCTATCCGCGCCCTCTATGCAGAACATGGAGACCAGCCCTATGATGGATGTGCCTTCCGTATCAGACCATTCTCAGCAGGTGGTAGACAGTGGCTTCAGTGATCTGGGCAGTATTGAGAGCACCACAGAAAACTATGAGAATCCAAGCAGCTATGATTCCACAATGGGAGGCAGCATTTGTGGGAATAACTCTTCTCAAAGCAGCTGCTCCTATGGTGGGTTATCATCCTCCAGCAGCCTCACCCAGAACAGCTGCGTTGTCACTCAGCAAATGGCAAACATGGGCAGCAGCTGCAGCATGTTGCAGCAGAACACTGTCCAGCCTGCTTCCAACTGCAATATCAAGTCACCTCAGAGTTGCGTGGTGGAGAGACCTCCTAGTAACCAGCAGCCACCGCCACCGCCACCACCACCACAGCAGCAACAGCAGCAGCAATCCCAGCAGCAGCAGCAGCAGCAGCAGCCCCAGCAGCAGCAGCAACAACAACAACCAGCACCCCAGCCTCCACCACCCCAGCCACAACCACAACCACAACCACAGCCACAGCAGCAGCAGCAGCAACAACAACCTCAGCCCCAGCAGCCTCAACCTCCACCCCCACCCCAGCAGCAGCCCCCACTGTCACAGTGTAGTATGAATAACAGTTTCACTCCAGCTCCTATGATCATGGAGATACCAGAATCTGGAAGCACTGGGAATATCAGTATCTATGAAAGAATTCCAGGGGATTTTGGTGCCAGTAGCTACTCTCAACCATCAGCCACCTTCAGTTTAGCCAAGTTACAGCAGCTGACTAACACCATTATGGACCCTCATGCCATGCCTTATAGCCATTCTCCTGCTGTAACTTCCTATGCAACCAGTGTTTCTTTGTCCAATACAGGACTGGCTCAGTTAGCACCGTCTCATCCATTAGCTGGGACCCCTCAAGCACAAGCCACCATGACACCACCCCCCAACTTGGCATCCACAACCATGAACCTCGCATCGCCTCTGCTCCAGTGTAACATGTCTGCTACCAATATCGGTATTCCTCATACCCAGAGGTTGCAAGGGCAAATGCCAGTCAAGGGGCACATTTCTATTCGCTCCAAATCTGCACCACTTCCCTCAGCAGCAGCTCACCAGCAGCAGCTATATGGCCGCAGCCCACCTGCAGTTGCCATGCAGGCTGGCCCTCGTGCATTGGCTGTTCAGCGTGGCATGAACATGGGGGTTAATTTAATGCCAACTCCTGCCTATAATGTCAATTCCATGAATATGAACACCTTGAATGCCATGAACAGCTATCGGATGACACAGCCCATGATGAATAGCAGTTACCATAGTAATCCTGCCTACATGAACCAGACAGCACAGTATCCTATGCAGATGCAGATGGGGATGATGGGGAGCCAGGCCTATACCCAGCAGCCTATGCAGCCAAACCCTCATGGAAATATGATGTACACTGGCCCGTCCCATCACAGCTACATGAATGCTGCTGGTGTACCCAAGCAGTCACTCAATGGACCTTACATGAGAAGATGAGCAAGGAAAAACTAGAGTTAAAACTTAAATATATATAAAGAAAGGAACCTTTTATACTGACAAACCAGAGAAAAATGGACCTTTTTTCCAGTTAAAATATTGCTGTAGACTTAGAGGAATTTTTCTTTGGCTTATTTTATTTTTTAGAAAACCCAATCTTCTCTTTTTGGGTTCATTTTGTTTTGGGTTTTGGTTTTCTTCACAGTCTTGAGCATTTTACAGTAGAACTCATCTAAAAAATGTATTTAGGGATGGGGAAACATGCACAAAATCTTTTCATAATTAAAAAGAGCCTTACTTTCTTTACATACCACATGGACAGAATTTGTGTAAAGTGAATTATCTTTATTTTATTTTAAAAATGTATGTTTCCCCTCCGTGTCTGCAGCTCCCAATGTTGTCATTTTTAAATGTTATATACATCTCCAGGGTTAAACATACCCTTTCTTCCAAACCCAAGTTTTCATTTCCTACTTCATTCCAGCAGGAGGCACTTATGGGAGACTAGGATGGGGATGTGGAGAACAACCCAAGCTCCTTAAACTTATTGTTAATGTCATTATTGTTATTAATATTATTACTAAAGTGAGGCAGGAAATGCTTCTCCCTTTAAAATCCCCTCCACTCCTTATACACACACACACACACACACACCTCTTGAAACCTTTCCCCAAGAATGTTTCTTTTATATAAATGGACTTCATTGAAATCTTTTTCTTGAATCAAGTGTAATGTAATTTTTTCTTTTGTAATATTCCCACTCAGCACTCAGAGACACAAAAATACTGTAAGTCTCACTTAACAGCAGAATCTCAGAGGAAAGCTGATTGCAATCCTAATCCAGCCTTTGGAGGAATAGAGATGGTTAAGTAACAATCAAAAGAAGGAAATGTACCTCTTGGTTTTTACCCTGGTTAATCAGCCATAACACGTGTTCCAGCCTCTTGTTTTTAGTATGTACTTTGAAATGTTAATTAAGGGTCTTGATTCTTGAGCCTTCAAATAACAGTCCCCAACGATTTGCCTCTTACATTCTTTCATACAGTGTTGGTGGATGACTGTACGTCTCAGTAATTTAAAATATTACCTGACAGATATTTGACACTGTTGATTTTATGTTGGAAGAGATGGTGCAGAATGTGTGTCCAAAGGGGGATTATGATGTGCGTTTTGTAAGCTAATTAAATGATACATACCTCTAGCTTTCATTGAGACCTTGAGTTCATCCCCTGTGAATCAGAGTGCACCAGCCCCTCTCCTGTGAGTGGCTGACAAGAAGAGGGACAGACCCACCACCAGCATTGTAGGGCACAGCTGGACAGCAGGAGCTCACCATGTTGTCCCAGACCGTTCTTTTTTCTCTTGTGCAGCCAGTTCACCCATTCTCTTCCTATTACTTGCTCCAGGGATAGGTAAAAAAAAAATTTTTATATATATTCATTCCATCATTAGAAGATGGAAACGATTATACCACTTGGTATGTGCAGTCAAATATCCAAAAGGGGGAAGTATTGCTTAAAGAAATACCTATAAGCAT
>PVKA01013870.1:12056-54014 GCA_004027165.1 Ctenomys sociabilis | reverse complement strand
GTGGCTCTTCTATTTCTCCAACTCTGACTTGTGATCTTAGGTTGTTAACCATCCAGAAGAAAAGCTGATTAGTATCCTGCAGCATATGCCATTCACTTTGCCTTATCTGACTCAATTGATTTTACTTGTTGTACATTTCCTTTTGTATTTCTGCTTTTCACTTGTTATACTAGGGAGACTATACGATATTTACACATGTATGGCTGGTTTATTTCACTTATGAGTATATGTTCAAGTGGCATCCACTTCAGTATAAATGCTTCAAACTTATCATTCTTAATAGCTGAGTAATACTCATTTTCAAATTCTAGCTGAATATTTAACAATCTTGGTTCTCGTTATATTGTTTCCCTTCCCTATTTTTCATTCATTTTCCTTCCTCATAATTTATTGCGTTTTATTCCAGCAGTAAATATTTAATGTCTTATCCTTTTGCGAAAACTTTAGATTTCCCAAAGAAAGTGAGAAGGCATTTTTTAAAATTTCATTTCCTACCATTTAGCCTTAGTTTATTGTAGCAAAAAAGTAGGAAACAAGGAAAACCGTATATTCTTAGTTTTCTACAGAACACTTTCATGTAACTGAAAGGCACAGTTAGCTAATTCAGGATGAACATTGCCACTCTGCTAGCAGGGCAGTCTTTAATGGTGCTTTTGGTGCCACAAATATGTGCTTCTTTTTGTGCTCCCGTGTCCAAGAATATATTATTTTCTAATCTCTAAATTTTCCTACCTTAATTAACCTAATTTATTTATCCTACAACCTTTTGTGATCTGCCTGTCACCATTAGGCCTTTGAATGATGAACTGATTCATCTGCAGCCTCAGGTACGCAAAAACATCATGAGATGCAAATTGCTAAATGTTGATAACAAAGCTTCCTATTTGCAAGGCAGATTTCTTGCTCTTTCCTGCACCAGTTTTGGAATTGTATGATAAATACTGTATCAGTTCTCTTCTCCTATGTCTTTGGTTTATAGTCTCTCAAATTCTCCTTCTCTTCTAATTTCAATTTCATGAAAGCATTCTGTAGAAAGCAGCAAATATATGATTTTCCATGTTTCTCCTCCCTTCTATTTCAGACAGTTTCTACTGTTTTTGTTATCCAATTTAATTTCTAGGAATTGCAGTGCTATGTTAGCACTACCTTAACTTGTAAGTGTGAGGAGTAGGCATCATTGTTTCTGATCTCAGAGAAAATTATTTCTCCATCTTTTCACCTCTGTGGACTTATCAGATAAGAGCTTTATAATGCTGAAGTGTGCTTCTTCTACAATTTTGTTAAGCTCTTTTTATTAAGAAGAATACTTAACTTTTAAAACTTTCTCTGAATCCATTGAAGTATTTTCTTATTATTATGACAAAAATGCTGCCTTACATGAGTTGAAATTGTTTGGCATCCCTGGGATAAGTTCCATTTAATCACAACGCATAGATCCTTTGTTTGAGATGTTTATGTGAGATTTTTAGACTTGTTATTTCATGGAAAAAAGGCAAAACAATATTTCATAACAAGGTGATAGGACAATGATAATAGTTACTACACTACATGTTATTATCCTTAAAGTATTGTTCAGTTTACAACATATGGGCATAAAAAGTATCCAATTGATATTAATGCAAAGCTTCTTTTTCTGTGAGTTAAAAGACAGAAAAGATGTCTATCTGTATTTTTTCTTTCTTCTCCATTCCTTCCTGTACCCTTGCCCCCATCCTAGCTTCTTTCTCCTTTTTAAAAATTCCTTCCCATTTCATAATATCCATTATGCATCTTAGATCTTAATTATTCTTTCAGTTTCTCACACCAGGGGGACAAATTGAAGTTTACAATGGGAGTCTGATTTATTTCATCAACTTGTATGGCTCCAACTTGCATTATTTAGCTTTAAAAGTCTCAAGTTTGTCTTTTATTGCTGAGTAGTACTCCATTGTATAAAAAATACCACATCTTTTTTATCCATTCTTTGCTTCATGGGTATTTGGGCAATTTCCAGGATTTGGCTATTATAAATTGTGTTGATATAAACATTGGTGCACATATATTACTGTGATACTATATTTCAATTCTTCTAAGAATATATGCAGATGGGGAATAGCTGGGTCAAATGAAACCTCGAGTTTTCTACACTTTTGTTAAGAATTTTGGCATCTACATTTTCAGGGATATAAGCTTCATGTTTTTTTTTCTTTTGTAATCACTTAGGAATAAAGATGGCTGCAAGGGACAGAGACAGAGACAGGGACAGTGACAGGAAGAGGGAGAGAGGCAGAGACAGAGAGACACAGAGGCAGAGACAGAGACAGAGACAGAGGCATAGATATAAACAGAAACAGAGGCAAGAGAGAAAAAGAGGCAGTGGCAGAGACACAGGCAGAGCCTGGGACAGGGATAGGGACAGGGATAGAGATAAATTCCTACTTTTTGCTCAAGCTATTTGCTTTTACAGTTGGATTTGTCAAGACAACTTTATAAATGTTCCACAGTTGGCTATAGTTGCATTCATTGGCAATATTTATGTCTTATAGATGCTGCTTTTTGTTACTCTATTTTTTTTTTCTGTATTTTAGGGTAGTGTCTACAGGATGTTCAGGGTATTACTACTAGATCACACTCAGTGCTTCTCCTATTTACAGCCTCCCAAGTGCTGCGATTACAGGCACATGTCACCATGCTTAAAAAGTCTCAAATGCCTTTTCAGTGTGCCTCGGGGGCAAGTCAGGTCCAATATGGCAGGACTAGGATCCAACCCCTGGCCCCCGTGTCTGCTTGCAGGCACTTTAATCCACAGAGCTTTTTGGCCAGCCTTGTTACTCTAAATTAAACCTATTTTTGTTCATGATGAATGGAAATATTTAATTTTCTTCATTCACAATTCAATTAAAATTAAGATTACTACCTTAATCTTAGCCTTATTTCAGTCTAATCATTATCTGAGTTTTTTTCTACACAATTCAAAGCATAACAGAAGGTCTAGCTAATCATGTTTTTCATTTCAATACACATTATCAGCTTTCATCATGTTAGGAAGTCCTGTTGTTTACTTGTTGATTGATTTGATATCTAGACTTACCTGTAATTTTTAGAGGTAGCCTTTTATATATAGGAATAAATTGCTTTTGTTATTTAAGTTTATTCTCACAAGTTTGTATTTTTATTTGCTAGTCAATAGTATTGAGATATACCTTATTTTGATTTCTGATTTGTTTTTACTGTAGTCTATGTTCTAAAGGTTATCACTAGATTTCAATATGTAGCTGATAAATCGCTGCTAGATCACTGTTGGAAACAGTTGCAGCATCTCCATATCCAGCAGAAGTGTCAATGGATTTTATGCATCTGTGTTCCTATTTACCTTAAGATTTATCTACATGTCTGAACTTTACCATTCTGCTAAGGGGAAGGCTATTACATCGTCACTTTAATTTGCATTGCTAATTCTTAATTATTTGGCAACTGTGCAAACCTGACACACACATTTCTTGCTTTTTCATGCATTTTGATCAATTTTTCAAATGGGTTGCTCCATTCCACTTGCTGTTTGCCAGAATCCACTGCTTTCCCTGAATAAGAAATGCTGCTTCTTCTTCTGATTTTTCAACTCCCACTCACCTATTCATTGCTTTTGACTTTTGCATCTGAACTGAATATAAATGCTTAAGTTTTTATGTCAAATTATAAAATGTGACTTAGTTCAACATTGCGAATTTGAGTCAGACGGACAAGAAATGTGTCTTAAGTAAATTTCTTAACACAATTCAAAAGCAAAACCAAAAGAAAAATATTTTTATTAAATCATTTTATTCATTTAATACATGAATACTTTCATCTTGAAAGGAACCATGCTGTAAAGAGCAGAGAGAAAACTTTAAGAAATATTCGCTCTTTTCAAATTGTTCTTTGGAAAATAGCAGTCACTGAACTGTATTTCAAATGTGTGCAACTTAATTCCAAGTTCATGCTTGCCTTAATTGCAGCATAGGGTTGTCTCTTCACACCTCGCTGGTCATGGCCCTTTCTCATCCTGTCTTCAGCTACTCCACATTCCCTCCATCACATTGAGGTGTGCCAACTCCTGTTGGACATGGAATCTTTTGCTTGCTCTTTGCTGGTGACCAATGCAACCACAGTTGTTTCACATATGCTGAATTTGAAATTAATTCTGCCACAGCAAAATCTAGACTAGTACTGTGGGACAAAGGCAAGATGTTTAAGGTGTATACAAGCAAGAATAAAAGAGGAAGGATATAGTCACAAGAATTAGAAAGGTGTTTCACACATGGTTATAAATGAAAGGTAAGATCCTCAAGTGATATTAATTATTCATCAACATTGATTTGTCTGTATAAACATCATTTACAGCTCTTCAACTACTAAGTCTGGTAAACAAAACAGTTCAAAAATTCAACTCTGCTCTTGATCTTCTCTCCTGAATGGCATTTGCTATGTGTGTTGCTTAGGGAGCAAATTACTACTTTGTACATACTAATAGCAATAGAAGGAGATGTAAGAAAGAAATAACCTTGCTTACTACATAATTTTAAAACAATTAGAACATGCTACACAAATTACCCATTACTCTGTTGTCCTTATGTTTAGATATGGGAATAGATAGAAAGCTGTTTTAAGTATATTTAACCATCTGAAAATACCACTATGTGCTATGGTCAGACTGCTTTATTTCTGAAATGAGTCAATGAGGATCACACTCACCGCAAAGCTCCAGCAATGCTGTCCACAGAAGCAGGTTCTGTGCCCAGTGCAAACCTACCCTCTCCTCAAATATTGGGTGATACACTGAATCTGTATTATCCAAAAGTGGTGTAAAATATCCATCATCTACTGTGCTTAAAGGTTCTGCCTCATTAGCATGAATTCATCTACACTATTTGTCTAGCTCAATTTTATTCACATGAACAGCATTGGCCTCATATTTTACTCATTTCTAGAGCCATAAACAAGATGAAATGGCCTTACATATTAGCAGGGTGAAGGTTGGAAACGATTACTCTCAGAAAATGTTTTATTCAAGCTAAATTATTGACAAAAATATCACCTGAAATATTAAAACAAGTAACTCATGTGTGCATCATGGACAGTATGTCCCATATGCTTTGCAAAAATTACTATCACTAAATATTTAAATACTAAAATTTAAAATTTTAGTAAGTTAAATTTGGTAAACATTCAAATACCCATAGAATATACACTTTTAATATATGACTATACTTTCATTTTATGAAATAATTCTGTTCAAAAAATGCCAAGCTACTCATCCATCACTGAAAAATCCAACAGTGTCCCATAATATCTGCATGTGTGCTTCATGTTTGGTCATTTACCCATAGAGTCCGAGCATCATACAGGCCAGGGCTGTGCTCCTTGAGGACGCACTAGCAATACCTATGCATCTCATCTACAATGGAAGTGTCATGGAGAAGTACACTAGAGGACCTTGGCATAAAGTATATTTGTATTCTAAGAATGTGCTTTTCTAAAATGCTATGGGTTGGCTAGAGACACTTAAAAATTTACGTGAACCATAATTGGTTATTTCTTCATGACTTTCTTTGTGGATCAAGAAGACTGGGATCTCTTACTCAATTTGATTTTTCTAAGAAAACATCAACAATCTTGGAATCACATCTAAAATAATGTCTAACACCTGTTCATTTTTTATAGTTCTTGAAATTTGAGTATGCATTTTCTTTTTCATGGATCTTTCAAGGTGTATATGTTTATTTTCTTTTCAATAACTCAGAAATGTTTCTTCTTGGTATCAGCCATGATCACAGCCAAGCACAAAGTTTATTCCTTTAGTTTAAGGAAAATTAAAGTAATTAACTTGAGTAGTCACTTTATACATTTTGTTCCTGTTTTATCAGTACACATTACCAACTCATTCTATGTCCTTTATATATAAATTCCTGGATAATCTGACTCTTAATGATGAATATTCCAAATATATATATATATATATATATATATATATATATATATATATATATATATATATATATATTTGAAGAAACACTATAAATATTCAAAGGAATCTATCAGCTTTGTCTAATTAATATTACAAATAATAACATCAATATTTTGCAGATTTGCACTTTAAATTTTACATCAAATTTGTATTTTTTAGTGTGAATGTGAATATAGAAACACTGAGAGCAGAAAGCTGACTGCTCTACCTAGTCAAGTCAAAACTCACCACATACTCATACTGCTTTAATCACTGCTCCTCAGAGGCAAAGTTCCACCTGAGAACTTTGGGGCTCTCAGGACACTCTGGTACATGGTGAGCTGAGCCGCTCCTGTGGCTCTAGGTTGGAAGAACTCAAGTCCCCAACCTTAAGTGTGCATCTTACAAACTTGCTAACAGACATTTGCATGAATACAAAATCTTAAGAAAAGACTGAAATGCACCTGGCTTAAGGCTTAAGCCTCAGCTAAACACTAACAAAGACTGACCCATTTCAACAGCTTTGTTCACAAAGGGATCCCAAACCACCTTGCTGCGTGAAAAGATTATGAAAGTATCCAAATCTCACTCCATCTCTTTTCTTCTGTCTCTGTCTCTGTGTCTCTGTCTCTGTCTCTTTCTCTCTAATTAGGATATTATTTTATGAACAAAATACTAATTTTTTCCTTCAGCCAAGGATTGCACTGATGTATTTGAAACATAAAATTTCAACCATTGATGTAAAAAGAGTCATATTATTGAAAAACTCTAGTTTCATGCATATGATCTTAATCCAATGGTCTTATACTTACCTTCTCAGGGCAGGATGTACAGGCAAATATGTGCCTACCATCTTAGGAGCTTGTTCCCACAACATTACACAAAGCACCATGGGGATTCTGGTGGTTAACAGTCCCTAGACAGGGAATAGTGCATACAGCAAATGGTTGAACAATGTCAGTTCTCTTACATAATGTGATGATATTCATCTCTTCTTCTTTGTCACGGAAAAGTTACTGAGGGGACCCCAGTGTGCCAGAAGTTTAGCTCCACTAGTAACTCCACCCAGAGAGCAACAGAAGTCATTTTGCACTCTCTCTTGCTTGAGGCCTGAGTCTCCAGTGTCTCCTTGAGCTAATCGGGAGCAGGGTATCTATGTGGAATTCAGTTTTTTTTGGCAACACAGAATCTTATTTTGTTGCCCTCAAATGTCATATCTGTAAAAGGCACATTGTCTATCAAGCTATTTTTTTTTTTTATCGAGTTACTTTGGAACTTTGACAAACCACCTGTGCTACTTTCTTGTTTCAGAAAGCACTGACATCCTCAGCTCCAATTCTTCATTGGTTAGAAATTCTACATATATGATGTCTGCCCCCTGAAGAGACTGTTCCTACCTGGATGACAGCAAACTAAATTGGTATGTTCAGAATTGAACTGTCCTTTTATTTAAAAGTTGAAATTTTGAATCCCAGGAAAGTATCAGTGGCAGTAAGAAGAAGCAAGGTAACATCTAATTTTTCATGATTTTTTTAAAGTATAAAAGGAATGTTATTCCTGAGCTCAATCACCTGTACAACAAAAAAGGAATGTTAATATAGAAAATGAATTTATTTACATTATTTTGAGAAGATGAGCTCATGTTGTTGACTGTGACCACTAGCTACTTGATTTTACTAGTTTCAATGATGGTACATAAAAGAAAGGGACAGAGAAGAATATAAAAGAGAATTAATAAAAATTTACAATGAAAAATGTCAACATAGAACAGAACATCACTGAACTGAAACAAAATGAACAGAACCAAACCAAGCCAAACTGAACTGATCAGAAAAAAGCAGAGCCAAACAGAACAGAACACAGCAGTAAAGAACATATATAACTGAATAACCAAAGGGAAAATGCAGTGGGAAGTATTAGGAAACAAGATTAAGAGACATGAAGTCACTGGACAGATATCCTTGGAGAAATGAAAACTAAAGAATAGAATAGAATCTATCTTCAAATTTTCATATCCTGTTATAAAAACATCTTTTTTTATTTCTCTATCAAATTAGGTGAAAAACACTGTGAAAGTTTTTATTTACTAGAGACTGAGCTTGGTATTACTTATTTGGAGCAACTTCATATGCAGAAGTTTTAAAACCTTTTCAAAGTTATCTATTGAAAATACAGTTATGAATAATGCTTGGTTGTTGGTTAAAAACAAAATCAAGGGCCAGCCAAATAGCTCAGTAGATTAAAGCTCTTGCGTAGGCAGATGCAGAGGCTGGGAGTTCGACCCCTAGGCCTTCCATGCCAGTTCCGCCTCTGGGGCACAGCAGAGACAGCAATGGAGACAGGGCATGCTGGTACACACCTATCATACCAGCACCTCGGAGGCTGTAAACAGGAGGATCACTACGAGTCCAAGCTACACAGTAGCAATGAGACCGTGTGCACCCCGTCCTAAATACAACAAAACACAAAAACAAGAATAAGTGTAATAAAACAAGAAAAAACAACAAATCATTCTTAAACAAAAGTAAAAGCTTATTATCTTTCTATCTAATATTGCAGCTTCCATTATGTAGAACAAAGCAAACAAGTATCTGACCTTGGAACTTGACTCAACCAAAATTTGCCTATAGTTCAACCTTAAAAATTATATTGATATACATAAATATTTTCATTTTTTTTTGTATTTTAGGGTAGGGTTTACAGGGTGTTCAGGGTCTCACTACTAGACTGGACTAGTAGTGATCCTCCTCTTTATAGCATCCCAAGAGCTGGGATTGCAGGCATGTGCCACCAGGCCCAGTCTCAATTGCTATCTCAGCACACACATGGGTGGGGCTAAATATTTTCTATCTAAGCTATTTGTTCAGATACTTATTTGCATGGACATTTTAGTGTTTTACTCAACTGATTTGTAAAGGATGTGAAAAGTAAGTAAGTACCTTTAAAGTTTTCATTTACATTAAAGGTTAATATTTTTGATTAACTTTAATACTTTTGATTGCCTTGCTATTTAAGGCCTGCTCCAATTTTCTGAGCTCCTAGATGTTCTGAATCTATGTGCAGTAGCCACACAGGAATTATTTTACATTCTGGATGTGTTCGTTCTAACTTGCAGACCTATATGAATGGTTTCTCCTAAACACAAAGTACTCGCTGATTCCTTCTATAAGCCTAACTCTCATTCATTTAGTCTTTTGATCTAGGCTTAGATAACATTTTGTCTTAAAACTTTCATTTACTTTCTATTACTCTTCTTTTTCTGCATAATAGTCTCCACTTTCATTCTTCACCAATAGTTTTTCACTGTACTTCATAAGTACTATGAGAATCACTGAATTCACTTTTTTTTCATTTACGAACACTGAAAAGATTTAATGAGTGATATCTTCTGCATACTTCCACATACTTTGTTACTAAATGTTAGTCAGCTTGTTTGTACAACAGACTTAACAGGGTATTCTTACCCAGCAATGCCAATGTTACTGAAAACTAAATAGCATTTCATCATAATTATTTGCAGAGCAGGTTATTAAAATTACAAAAATGATCTATGGTGATATAGCTCAGATTTGAAAGGAAAACCCTTTTTATTTTTAGTTATTAATATACTTTGGTGAGCATATTTCCACGTTAATGCCTATATTGCTAAAATATACTTTAAATCACCCTATTAACATATTATAAGGCATTAAAGTTATACTAATGCATGCAATGTTATAAGTTTATAGATAAATATATATATGGCTATGAAACTATATTATCTATGCCAAAAGTTTTCCAGTATTTCATTTGCATCTTATTAGAACTAAGAACATCACATAACATCTAACCTGTTACTGAATTTGACATTATAAATGGAAATTATTTTAAAGCTGTCCCTATTTGAGTTTATACAAGAAAGTAAACACCGATAAAAATCATTCTGTTTCAATTTGTGTTTCATAGTAATGTGTAAATTTAGTTTTAATATTTTTACCTCAAAATGTGAATGCCTTGGATAATTATACTGGTGATTTGTACTGATTTATTGAAAGGAGAAGTAAAATGATTAATATTTTTCATCCTTTTACAAAAAACTTTTTACTAATTTTGCATGCTTATATATGGTAATAAAACAACTTATTGGAAGACAATAATCTGGAAAAAATTTTAACTAAATAAGCACTTAGAAAAAGGCCTTCTCTCTAGAATTTATAAAGAACTAAAAAACATTAGGGACTCTACATTTAAAGACACAGTCCAGAAATGGGCATCTGAGATGAACACACACTTCTCAGAGGATGAAATTAAGGAAGCAAAGAAATGTATGAAAAAATGTTCCACATCACACACTGAAATTCCATCTTACCCCAGAAAGAATGGCTATCATAAAGCAATCAACCAACTACAAATGTTGGAGAGGCTGTGGGGGAAAAGGAACCCTTCTCCACTGCTGATGTGAATGTAGACTGGTGCAACCATTGTGGAGATCTGTGTGGAGACTCCTTACAAAACAAGGACTGGAAATCCCATTCAAGCCAGCTATCCTCCTGCTGGGAATTTTCCTAGAGGAACTGAAAACATCATATCATAGTGATATATGTCACCTGTGATTATAGCAGCACAATTTGTGATAGCCAAGTGTTTTTTTGTTTGTTTTTTGTTTTGTTTTGTGTTTTGCGGAACCGGACATTGAACTCAGGCCCTTGCGCTTTCCAGAGCAGTGCTTATTTCACCGAGCCATTTCCTCAGCCCCTACCCAAGTCTTGGAAGCAACCGAAATGCCTGACACCTGAGGAATGGATGAAAAAGGTGTGGTATTTTTATACAATTGAGTATTATTCAACTTTAAAGAATGATAAGCTCAAAGCCTTCATATATAAGTGGATACCACTTGAAGACATACTCAGAAGTGAAATAAACCAAACTTGTATGTGTAAATATTGTATAGTCTCCCTAGTGTAAGAACTCTAACAAAGAAATAAAAATAGAAAGGTATAAGACAATTGAAAGGAAAGCAAAGACTTAAGGATTAAACTTTGAGGAAAGGGCAAGGACTAAACCTAGGAAACATGACAGGGGCAAAGCCATACATTTATATGCACAAAATGGATAAGGCAATGATACTGAGAATCTTCAGAAGGTTTTTGAAACTAGCAGTTAATTGTTAGGGTTCTCACCCTGAGTAACTGTATATGTTGAAGCCTGTGAATTAAGCAACTGCACTGAAGATAGCAATGTGTAATACTAGGACCATGCTTGGAGTTCATGTCATTCTGATCTTCTAAATGCACACTGCTTGTCATGATATAGCAATTACTGCCATACTGTCTCCCAAATAAATGTTTATTTTTAAAAAGGGGTTAATAAATGAAAACAAGAGACTAAAAAAATGTCATATGTCTGTTCTGCTGGAGTGCTACATATAGTTAGATTTCTAAATTCTAAATTTCTACATAAAATATATAATTTTTATTCCTTTTTTACATTTTTTCTATTTACATTCTGTAGGCATTTAAAGTTTATTATATCAATACTTGATGGAAAATACCTGTTCCATGTTCTGTCTAAAATGTTTGATATGCAGACAGATAGTAAGGTTAAACTCAACTGCCTATGTTGTAGGGTAATAATTATAAACTTCTCTTCTGGATGGTAAACAACCCAAGTTTGCAGACAAAAAAATTAGAGACAAAGAATGGCTGCAAGGACAGCCCACATTTTGGTCCTAGCCTTTCAAGTTCAGTGAGGACTCAGGACATAGAAGAACCTATACTGTAACATTATGTAACTCAGTGATGTCCCAAATTATCTAATCATGGAGATTATAGGGGCCACAGATAAATGTGATAGATGATGTATAATGTGCCTAAGGTGAGTCACCTAGAGAGAAAACATTCTCTCAGCATTTCACAGAGAGCTGATTGGTCAAGCAATGGCCATGACTCATCCACATGTCTGACATTAACAAAGAATCTACAGACTGCGGTACAGGGTTCAGTCAAATCCGACCTTGCCAGATACAAGAGTTACATTTCTTGATATATAGATCTTGCTTTATCTTGGTCTTACCATCTAGCAAAAAAGTATAAAAATGAAGTATAACAAGTGAAACCATATTAATATGCTGAGCTATAAATGGCTCATGTCAACAACTTGTGACATTGCCAGTCCTATGGATAATCCACTAATTTTATGGACTACTGGACTATATTGGATTATTTTGTTGAATTCATGTACCTACAATAGTTAATTGACAATGGAATGAATATCTCTGACAAAACTAAACAAAAGAAGGTGATAAAAATGAAGGACCATTCTGTATCTGTATACACAAAATATTTAGGATTTATATACAGCTACTTTCTCTTAATTCAATGAGAAGGTAGAATTGTACTAATAGTGTTTGGATATTGTGTCTGCATCTTGTACTATGAATAACTGCTATGTAGACAACAGTGTGCAATGTATTAATTATTGTAACTGTCCTACTAACCTGTTTTGCGACTGCTTCATTGCTCTTTGTTTCTCAATGAAATTAATTTAAAAATTCTGAAAAAACCTTTTTTCTCCTTTCCATCCCTTTTTCCCACCCTGCATCTTTTCTTGCTTTCATTTCCTCTTGTATATTTTTGTCTTTTTTTTTTTTTTTTTTTTTTTTTTTTTTTTTTTTTTTTTTTAGTCTTTTTGAGACAGGGTCTCGCTATGCAGGTCAGGCTGGCTTTAAGCTCACTTTGCAGCTCAGGCTGGTCTCGAACTCACAACAATCCTCCTGCCTCAGCCTCCCGTTATTTGAATTTAATTCTTTTCTTATATTGTCTATTTTTTTCACTGTTTTATACTTTCTCCATAATAATTGGGTTCCAGAGATTATGGCTTTCCTGTAAATACAATAATACAGAGAAAACAATATTTGAGTTTATAATAGTGGTTTAATTTTTAAGTTTCTATGATTTTCACTTGTTTGCATATTTTCTCCTATAGGATACCATGGATTCCCTTTTATGTACTATTTTAATATATTACCTCAGAACCAAGTATGTACTACCTTATTTGTTAAGAGACAAACAGTCTTAGTTTTAACTGGCTAAATAGAAGAGGAATCACATTGGAGATACTCATGGAAAGTCACCTGAAATGAACTGTCCTCAGAGGAAGAAAAACAAATGGCAAAAATAATATAAAAATGTTCAACATCATTGCTCATTTCTTCTCACTCTTGAAAGAATGGCAGTCATCAAGAAATCAATAACAAAAAATTGATAGGGGATGAGAAAAAAAAAAAAAAAACCTTGTCCTCTGTTGGTTTCAGTGTGGACTCTTGCAACTCCTGTGGAAGTCGGTGCAAATATTCCTCAGAAAAAAAACTGAAGCTAAAGGTTCTACTTGACCCTTCTACTTCTTGGTATCTTTCCAAAAGAATTAAAGGTATCCTGCCACAGCGATCTGTACATACCCATGATTAATTATAGCAGTTCAATTTGTTGTTCAATCAGACCAACACCCAACAACCGAAGAATGGATTTTAAATATGTAGTATTTTTATGTAATTAAATGCTACTCAGCCATAAACAAAAATACACTTGAGGAAATTATGGGTAATTGTACACACTTTGAGGCTGTTTCTTTAAGTGAAATAAACCGTGAACACATGTTTACTTTTATTGTTTTTCTGGTGTAAAGAACTAAAAGTGTAAATAAGGACCAAAATCTGTAATTGATTAGACATCTTTGTCTTGTAACAGATCTGAGAGTAAAAGATGGAAAGGAGAAAAGCAATGCATTGTTAACAAATAAAATATATAAGCCAAAAGAAATTCAACTCAATCTTGTAACTGTGGAATACATTTCTCAAATATATATATTCTTTAAAAAAAAAAAACATTTATTACAGAGTCTACAGGGTCTCACTACACAGATCAGATCCATAGAGATCGTCCTGATTTCAGCCTCCTAAGCTCTGTGCTCACACCACCACGCCCAGACTCAATCACCATCTCCGCACCCCCCGGAAGTGGTGCTGGCACTGCATGCTGGGCATCACACCTCAGTGCCTGCATCTGCCCAAGCAGGCACTTTAGTCCACTGAGCTATCTGGCCAGCCCTCAAACATATATGTTCTTGAACCAGTGAAATATTAAGAGAGGAAGAAATGTACTCCACATTTATAAAATTGGATTGGATTTTTTTTTTGCTTATGTATTTTGTTTGTTAACAATCTATTAATGTAAATCCATCGTACCTAAGAGAAAACCATCTACTAAAACTAATTTCTAAAAGGAGCAGTCAATCGCTTTTCTGCAAACAATAAAATATATTTCAATCATCCCTCAGGACACATAGAAATAAAACAACAGCCAGTGTCAGCAAATTTCTTTCTACTTAATGACTTTAAATTCAAGGGAACAGTACGGTGAATTCCTATAGGAGACTGCAAAATGACTGACTCAAATATTTTTGTGTGTGGCACAGAGTATTGATCTCAGGACCTTGTGCTTGCCTGGCAAGAACTGACTCTAAATAGGTAAGTAAATAATTAAGGTTTTTTTGGGGGGAAGGTATTTCATGCTAGAGATGCAAGGTAAAGATTCATTCAAAGATTGTTCCTACTCAGGTTCCATAAGGAACATGATGAATATTATAAATAAGTTCCAGAAAGTGGGGTCCGAATGTGAACTCCTCAGGGTATAAATGGAATACAGTGTTATATTTTATCAAATCCAAATGATCAAAGATCTGTGACATTCCCTCATTTATCAGAAATTTTTCATCTTTTTCCTATGGATTTATTGTCACAGAATAAATTTTCTTGCATTTTGCTTTTGTTTTTTGGGGGAACTCGAGATTGAACTCAGTCCCTTGTGCTTGCCAGGCAAGCACTTATTCTACTGAGCTATCTCCCTAGCCCCTTGTTTTTCTCATATAATGGTGATATTAAGTTCAATTTGGGTAAGATATTAATCCATCCTCCCGCATCTCCAAGTACAGAGAACTCAGTGTCACTCATCACTTGCTAGTGTTTCTGTCACTGACACAAAATATTCCTGTCAGCTCCTCCTGTTTTCCATGAAACTGACCACTGTATTACCTTCAATACATAGGCATCTTGCTGGAGACAGACAGGCACTGGCTTCTTTCTTCTTTGTCCACTTGCAGTTGTGAATTTGTTTTCTCTTTTGTGTTGTACTCCCTTACCAGCTTTTAGCTTGTTTTACAGCACATGGATGTCCTTCTCAAAAGTCTGAGTGTTACTGTGCCTTGGCCCAGTCTTCAGGAGATCAAGGGTAGACAAACACATGACACCTAGATTTGATCAAAATTATTCAATCAATTAGCAAACACATCTTACATAGTCACATGGATATCTACTTCACTTCAGCTTCCCTGGTGTTTTCCCACTGGCTTAATTTCTGTAAGAGATGGTGAGAGGCTTGTCTATGTATTACTATCCTTAAAGTGTGCTATCTTATCTGATTTGGGAAGCAAAAGATCTAACTATGAATGAATGAATGAATGAATGAATGAATGAATGAATGAATGTATATATTTCCTTATAAATGAAAGATAAAAATTCACTCAGAGCCTGTCCCTAGACATTTTTTTAATGCTTATAAAACCTTCCATGTATTGTTTGAGAGGAATGAAGCTCAGATGCTGTACAAGTTATCTCTCTTACTTTAGTAGCCTGAGGAAAATCTGCCTTATCTTTTCTTAACACTGTCCAGTGTAATATTTCCTTGTCAGTATGTGATTTTATGTTATACTTGCTTCTAAGATCACCTTTCAAACCTCTTTAACAAGCATTGTGGGCAGTTAGGATATAGTTTGCATAAAGGATATCCATTACATATGGATGAAAGGCCATAGAAAAATCTTGGTGGATTGTTACATGCTTTCTGTCGATTTATGGATTTCTTTTTCCTTTTCCTTTCCAAAGTTCATATTCTGTTTCCTGACTTACTATCATTCAGAAGAAAAGAATAAAAATATGACATTAAAATGTGCTTTTGTAGGAGGTGGGATGGAAGGAAGTGTTATTGTAAGTGAAAAGATCTCAGCAGGATGTGTTAGAAAATCTGGCTGCACTTGCATCTCTTTTTTTAAATTCAAAGAAATCTTAATGAGGAATGTGGAACTGAAAGTCTTATAGTTAGGAAAAGCATGTGGAACATTATATATTTGATTGAGGGAGCAGAGCTTCTAAGAAGAAATAATCTTCTGACTTTCTTACATTCATATAAGAATATACATAACATGAAATAATAAATTTAGTACAGGAAATTTCTTTTCTGTAATTCTATCAATTGATGATATATAAGAATAAACAAGTAATGCCAAATATAATTTGTTATCCTTCATTATTGTGTTTACTTTCCTATTGATTTCATATTTAAACCTTCGTTTTACATGATGTAATATTTTTATTTATTTTTCATTTACTTTTATATTTTTAGGGAAGTATCTACAGGATGTTCAGGGTCTCACTATTAGATCAGACTTGTACTGATCCTCCTGTTCAGAGCCTCCCAAGAGCTGGGATTACGGGCATGCACCACCGTGCCCCATCTACATGATGTATTATTGACACAGATATTCAAATAAAGTAAGTATATGTTTTTCCTAATTCAGTGGGTATATATATTATTGATCTTTATAGATTCTTTTCAACAAAGAAAGCTAGGGTAAAATGATACTCCAAAGTGTAAAAAGTAACAAAAAATCACAGTTACAAGTTCTATATTAAGATAAGAACTTTGTTGTCTTTGCTGTTTTTGCTATCCTGAACAACTATTTTGATTTAAAATTATATAAAATAAAATGTAATTTTTCATGGACTAGTTCATGGATCTTAACATACATATTAATTCATTCTGTTACATTAATTAGATAGATAGTTCAACTACCTTAACAATCTCTCTCATGTTTTTATACTGAAACCATTCTGTCATCCCTAGCTTCTAGTAATCACATATCCCAAAAATAAAATTTCCCTTACTTCACAGTGTTCTGTAAACTTGCATGTGAATGGAATCACAATACATGTAATAACTTGAGAATAGCTCTTTGAATTTAACATAATTCTCTTAGCTTCTTCTAAGTTCTTTTAGATATTGTATAGTTGGTTCTTTATTGTTGATTAGTATTCCATTTCATGGATCATAACAATGTTTATTCTTTTACCAATGAAAGACACTTGACTCATCGTTAATTTTGACAATTATGAGTGATGGCACTATAAAGAATCATATATATATATATATATTGTGTGCACAAAGGTATTGTTCTCAGAGGGAAGAAATCCAGAAATAAAAATGAGAAGTTATTGAATAGGTGCATTTTTCACTGTGTAATGAGCAACCAACTCTAACAGAAATGCTGTGTCTAATTGATCTCCTGTTAGTCAATGTGCGTTTGTTGGGAGCCGCTGAAGCTGTAAAATGGTCATCTGGGTGAGGCAGGGCAAAGCCACAGTGCCTACAGCACTCAAGCCACCACAGTCCTGCAGAAAGCATCCTCCTGGTCGGTGCCAGCTATTAGTCATGAGGCAACCTCATGCCATGTGGTACTCACTGGGCAAAGGTGTAAACAAACGCCGCCAGTGTTGCTCTGGAGGTCCTTTGCCAGTAGGCGGGCCACCACCTGACCCAGCTCTGGTCTTATTATCTGTCACTTCTTAACTATTGCTGCTTTTTCTCTCCAGGGCACCAAAGACACCAATGAATACCCACACCAGTCACAAAATCTGTTCTTAAACCCTAAGTAGAATTTACCCATTTAAATATAAGAAATTATATACATATATTTTATATAATTGTATATAATTTCTCATGTTTCTATTCAAAAAGAGCATGTGAAAATGTTCTTTAGGATTAATGAATTCAATATATTGAACTATATAGGTTAAGTGATGGAAAGTTTTTACTATTTTTGCGATTAAAATTCTAGAGTTAACTTTGTTTGATTCAAACATTGAATAAAGTTGAAATCTACATTTCACGAGTATAACCGTTTCCAAAATGCTAAAATATAAAGTTGTTATTGTAGTCAACACTGAATATATAAATCTATTCTCCACATTTGACACACAGATAAATTAATCCACTGTGCAAGCAGCATCATAGCAGCCTAGACAGGGAATGTGACTTGACTCGATTCACTCAGTATATATAATATATGTAAATTATATATATATATATATATATATATATATATATATATATGAATTCATTAATTCTTGTTAGATTACTTTTAGCAGACTGCATATGATATCTTAAAATATCTTTTTCATTTAGTGCATTAAGAGTGTTCTTGATTTTTAATGTTTGTTATTTTTTTATTGCTTAGATGCTGTGATTAATGCGTGATCCAGTACTGGGATTTTGAGTGTGAGAGATACTTGGAGTAAGGGTGTGAGCGCTACACCTGCCTAGGGGCAGGCAGCCTCAAGACAACAGAAGGAAGGGAGAGTAAGGGCTCTGTCTCTGCCTCTGCTGCTCCTTCCATTTCTCTTGCTATTTCGTTGTTTTCCGCTGGCATGCACTGCTAGCCTCCTCCATGTGCCAGTGTGCCTTGGAGCAGGCTGATTATGGACTGAAACCTCCGTGACTGTGAGCTAAACAAAAATTTCCTTCCTTAAACCTGGATGTTGGGTATTTTGTCTCAGCAGTGAGAGAAAAATAACAGAATCCGCTAAAACACTGACATAATAGTAGGCAGTTTAAATTAAAGAATAGAGCAAAATAGAGCAGATCTGTGGCAGTAACAGAAATAAATAAAATAAGAATAATGAAATTTAAGGAAAATATTTTAAGGTATTGGAAAAGTAATGTAGAGTGAAAGTAAATGTAGAGTGAAAAAAGCAAATGTTTAGAATAAAGAAATATTTCATGATTAATATTTAATAATTTTGCAAAACAAATGAAAGATTCAACACACACATAGTATATAATATAAACCCCAAACAACTCACACACACACACATATACATACACTCACACTCAAATAACCTTATCAAAATAATGTTGGAGGAAATTACAGGTGATATTTTAAAGCATCAGGAAATAGGAAACACATAATGTCACAAGATTAATAAAATTGAAGTTCGCATTTTAAAATATTTGATTAAACACAGGTGAAATAAAAATTTTACATTTTGAACAAGTCAACAGTGTGAATTTTACATATTTTTAGAATATTCATCACAAATCATTTCAAAATTAAAATATCACCTTTTTTTATGTCACCTTTATACAGAAACCTATGGAAATACATTACTAGCCGTATTCCATTATTTAAATATAAGAGAAGGAAATAATTTGTAAGGAATATAATCCCACATGAAAGTATACAAATGTTATGGAAAATAAACATGATAAATGAAAAGATGCATTGGCAAAAGCAAGGTTCTAAGTTTGATTCTTCGTAAGGCAAAATACGTTCAAAATGTCTATAATGAATATCTTCTGGAGAAAGTGAAACCAAAATGATAGGTCAATACCGCTTCAAAAATTGGAAAGATTAAAACCATTCATTATTTTCTGACCTTATTGGAAAAGTTTTATTGATAATCAGTAACAAAATTGTAACTTTTAAATCTCTGACTATAGACTCAACTGTGTACTTTGTGCATGAACAAAAAGTGTAACAAAAAAATTTACAAAATACTTTGAATTACATGATTTTTTAGACATAAAAGTTTGAGTTGAAGTGAGAAGTAACACTGGAGGGAAAGTTGTAGCTACAAATGAATTATGAAATAAACACAAGTTTAAACTATTTAATCCACTGATTAAAAAACCAAAAAATATCATATCCTTCAGTTGAAGTTAAGCAAATAGATGAAAATAAATAATAATTGGTAAAATTAATGAAGTGGAAAAATATCCAAAACAGAAAATAATGACACGTGTAGTGTTTCTAAGTTTTTTTCTTACCAAAAAAAATCACATTTATTGAACTAAATTAAAAATAATCAAGAAAAAGGAAAGAAATCTCAAATTACTAATATTAAGAATCCAAGAGCAGATAGTAGTGGTAATTTTATATATTCATGATTTTATGAGAACTGATTTATCATTATATATAAAATGGTTATTGTTAAAATATGAAACATACTACATATAAAGTAAGAATATACAGGAATCTCAATATTGTATGTAGAAAAGAAATTTCATCTTTTATAATAAAATTTCTAAGAAAAACTCACAAGCTTAACTTTTAATTGAGTTAATGTAAGAAATTTTCTAAAAATTTAATCTGAAAAGTACTTCTATTACTTTCCCAATAAGCATAGTACTTGTAGACAATGTATCTTCCACATTCATATCTGTTCATGTATATTGCTTTCATATATATATACAAGCTGAAAGAATTAACAACATTTAAATTTAAATTATATCTTATATAAGTTTTAGTTAAAATCATCTAAGATATAAATGAAACTGGTCATTCACTAATTTTTAAATACTAAAATACATTTGAAATTATAATACTTATAATTTTCTGTTAGTCAATTTGAAGCACAAAAATTGACAAATTTAGCTAGATTGAGATACAATTTCTCATGTTACTCACTAGTTACAATTGAGAGTAATTTGATTTAACTTTCCAATAAATGTCTCTAATGCATAATTTCACATATTTATACTCATACATGATTGTATCTGATACTTATAAAAATACAAATATCAATATCAGTACTTAGTATGATCACATATTTGATGAAATACATAAGCATGTGATATCTGTAACATTATGACTTTCTCAATATGCACAGTATTTGTAGACAATGTATCTTCTGCATCCATATCTGTGCATGTATATTATTTATATAGAAGCTAATAGAATTTTTAACAACAATTGACATAAATTAAATGCTCTGTACATGAGAGTAGAATTTATAATAGTATATTTGGTCAGTATGTTTATTTAATAATAATTATTGTCACAATTTTTTCAAATGAAAATACAATTACATCTTGATTCAAGAAAAGCATACTTTTAATTGTGCTTAAAAGCGCTTTCCCATTTTCTCTACATGTTTAATAAGTTATAAGGTGCATGAATAAACCTCTGATAAATATTTTAATATTTACTTTGGAGAGCCACTTTAAGTGTTGTACATTCCATATGTTAATGCAATATGTTTAATTGTATCTTCTTATTTAATTTTTAATAACCTATTTCAAGGTGAACAGTGCACTGCACTTTTCTGAGAATAGATTATTCTAGTTTTCAAGCTAAGTTCCTGAATTTCTGATTGTTTTCTTGCTTGTCATCTTTCTTCATCCCTGTAGGAGGCACTGTGATAGCGAAAAACAGTTATGTTTTGAAGTTCACTACCACACCTGGCGCACAGCAGAAGAGAAGCCATTGATATAGATGATACCAGATGCCTGCACACCTCATGGGTATAATGAACAAAACAGAGCTATGTACTATACTATGATATTAGTTCAGCAAGACAATCCCAATGATACTGTCTTGCCGGTCCCCCAATGATATTAAATGAATGCAAATGCTGTCATCCACCTGTTTAGCCCAAAATTTCATAGCATGTGCCCCTGGCAGTACTGTTTTTATGTCTTTTTATACTCATTAGTAATTTGTTAGTTTGTATTTCCATCTTTTATGACTTTTTGTTTTACTGAAAAAAATCATTTTAGTACTTTTAATATATTTCATTTCACCAAGTCAGCTGGAATTAAAATAGATGTTTTAGGGTTTGCTTATTATCATCCTGATTTACTAATATCTACAGTACCAGAAATACTTCTAACGGTCTATTTTTGTACGTGTATCTACTCATTTTATATAATCTTTCCAATTCTCAACTGTTAATTTGAGATGAAAGTATTCATAGTGAAATATTCTAGTTCCATAAAAACAGTTGAAGAAAGAAGCGGGAGCCAGAGAGACAGCTCAGCAGCATAAGTGCCTCCCTGGCAAGTGCAGGGTCCTGAGCTACATCCCTGGTACCAAAAAATAAATGAAGAAAGAAAAAATAGTGAGTGCAGTGAGATGAACACTTGATAGTGTTTTCAATGCTTGCATTTTGTTTGTTTACATAAGTCAGGAAGAATTTCCTTCTAACATTCTTTTACTACTTTCATATATCATCAAACAACTATTTTTCTGGATCTGTTTCAAAGGTGAACTATCATCTTTCTGTAGCTTGAATTGCAGAAGTATTCCTAAATTGTGCAAAAGAAAGTGACTATGTTCACATTGGTATTAGTTAATGGAAATACTATATTTATGAAGTTTTTAATTCTATTACCTATAGGTACTCTATTAATTTTACTTGGAAAGAAATATTATCCACTATCAATGATCCATAGATCATTCGATCTTGAAAATTTAGCTATGAATTAGCAAGTGAGAAAGTGATTGCATGATGATATAACACTGTCCCTTGAAAGATGATTCTACAATTTATCATCTCTGAAAATGCTGTGTTACTTTCTTGGTTTCCTTTACTCAGCGCAGTTCAGTGTGTTGCAGAACAGCTTCTTAAGTATATTCAGAGTAGGAGACATGACAAACTCGTAAGAACAATCCATGTAATACAATATCAAAATTTTAAACAAGAAATGCATTGTTTGCATCTTGAGATGGCTCAGGGGTCTAAGCACCTGCCTGGAAAGAGTAGGAACCCAGGTTCGACCCCAGGGACTGCATGGCATTCTGGGCCCATGCTGAGTCAGCCATGGAAACTGGGCATGGGGGCACATGCCTGGGATCCCAGCTCTGGGGAGGCTGAGACAGCAGGATCACTGTGAGTTGGTACTGCGTGGTGAGACCCTGTGCCAAGTAAATAAATAAAATATTTAAAACTATACAAAGATAAATGCATTATTCATGTTGCAGATTTCTCGTCTTCTCTGGGCAGTAAGACAAAAATGTGTTTCAAATGCTGTGCTGTCATAAGAGGAGGTTGAAATCTCAGTTTGGTACTATAAAACATTTTAAAAAATTAAACTAATATTGAGCTAAAGGACATTTCCTTAAATCTCTTCTCTGTCCCATGTAGAGCTTACCAAACCATCTCAGTGTTATCCAGTTATTGAGCTAATATTGGGGTATGCCAAGATGTAACAATATAGGCATGATATAGGGTGAAAGCAACTCATTCCATCCTTTCCTTCTATAAATTTACAACTTAGATAATAGTACCTGGCTGTGCAATTCATTAGCTGTGCCTGGGAGGTATAAGAAGCAATCTTTAGGGCTGGAGATATAGCTCAGTGGCACAGGTGCCTACCTCATGAACACAAAATCCTAATTTCAATTCCAGGCACAAAAAGATAAAAATCAAAGAGGCAATCTTTGTGTTTAAGCACTTGGTATAATGAACAAGATGCATGCATGTGAGTAAAGGTGTCAAACTTGGATTTTTTTTTAACCTATGTAATATTCTATTTAACAGATTTAAAGCATCTTTACCCATTCAAAACAGGGGTAAAATACACCTATACCTTTGTTCCCTTCTATAAACATTCTTTTACCATAAAAGGAACGTGGATGTGACTCATGGTATCTGCACCTGGGGAAAGTAAAACCCTCCCTTACCCATTTTGCAGACAAATAGCAAGGGATATAGAGGAAATCTGAAGCAGTGACAGATTAGTTTTACTTGTGAAAAAGTCATTGCAAAATCTATGTGAATTTAATATTTTTTAAAGTTTTATTTTGATTTTCTGGTAGAACTAGTCCATTTCAGTGCAATCACACATTTCCAGATTTCTGAGTTTTAGAGGAGTGAGAGTGAGTTAGAAGAGCATTCATGCATGGATGTTGAAGATAATAATGACTTTGACATTGGCTTCTGAGCCAAAATTTTTGTGATAATGAAATGGTACAAGAATTGATTGATATGGACACAGCAAATAAAGACATCTTGCCTCATATAATGAAGATAAAATATTCATACATATTTGAATACTATGGTACAGGGTTCACACAAATAAAATAAAGTAATCCAATGTTATAATTAAGTCCAAAAATACAGTGAATATCTTGCCAGGGGTAAAACCATTAGTTGGAATACCGAAGCTGCCAATCAATGTTGCAAATTATAACAGATGAAATGCTGCAAGATATGAAATGCAAAAATGCTTAAATATAAGTAAAGCATTCTGTGTGTACCAGTAGACATACAAAAATAAGTCCTTATTATGCCAACTCATTAGCTGAACTGAAAGCATTCAAAATCTAATTTATTTAGCAGGGCTTTTTCATGGTAATTTCAAGAAAGTAAAAGACTTAAGGAAATGTGAATACTTTGGACTTAAGGTTGTAAAATAACAATGACACTGAGAAGACTTGGTTTCCTTTAAAATTAATGACAAACCACCCACCAAGAATTAAAAAGTACTGATAACCCAGGTTCTATCCTGTAATGGCTTAAAACTTGGAGGATAATTGTCAAATTTCATTGATGAGCAACTCACATCATTTCATGATCACTGTAGCTTCAGGCAGCATATTTCCCAAACCTCCAAAATTAGACATAAAATGAATGCCCTCTTACATGCTTAGACTTATTATTCTTTCAGGTAAGAAATATATCCTGAAATTCAAAAGCCAGGTCCTTATTTTTATAGTGATAAAACATGATGTTTTGAATAGACTTGTTGCTCCCATCTCCCACACTGACTGAATACAGTGTTCAACAATTGGTTGGATTATTTCTACAGGAGATTTTGGCTTGTATTTACATTGTAGCTCATGCAGGCTTTTCTTTCTGATTTACTTTCCAATTGATCTTATACTTTCTAGAAGCACAGTTTACCAACACAGAAACTGCATGCATGAGCAAAGCAGAAATTGCAAATAAAATGTGACAGTTTTGAAATAAAGGGCTGTGTATAACAATCTTCGGGGATATCAAAAAATTATTGTATTAGCCTCGTATGTGGCAAATAAAAAAACTGGTATTGCTGATATCAATGTTGCCCCATGATGGGAATATTGATAAGAAATCCTTGACAAAACAGGAGCCTAAGATGATAACTTTCTACGGCTAAATCCAAAGGTGGATATTCTCAATCTGTTATGCTGCAATTATGATGTCACTTAAAACACAAACTGTTGGCCTATATTTATTCACTCCTAAACATGTATGCATAGTTTGATAGTTTCCAAATAAAATAGCAGGTGCACAATATCACAGAGGCATTTTATTAAAAGATTAGGACTTGGAAATAAAAGTAAAAACATGTGTCTCTGCACAGGGAACTATGCAGAGAGAGAGAGTGAGCGAGAGAGAGAAAGAGAGAGAGAAAGAGAGAGAGAGAGAGAGAGAGAGAGAGAGAGAGAGAGAGAGAGAGATCATGAAACAGACACATGCAGCATCACAAAGATCTTCCATGACAATAAGAAAATCAAGCAAATGTCAGCTGTGCCGTGTAGAAAAGAATAGGGAAGCAAAACATGCTATCAATGTAAGCACTACTTGTGGATATGTAACATGTATTTTTCACGTGTGAAGAAGGTCTTGGGTACAACAGTTGAATCAAAGATTGTTTCTACAGGAGATTTCTGTTTGTATTTACATTGTAGTTCACATAGGCTTTTCTTTCTGATATTACTTTTAGGCTTTGGAAGCAAGTAAATACCTGCTGTAAAAATGTTGATATCTGTTCCAAGCACTTGTTACCAATTTGCCTTTTTATTTTATGGCTATCCTAGGTCCTCATCTCAGTACAAGAAGCCAATATTTGTAATCCCAAAGTTATGTTATTGGAATCCCATCAAGTTAATTTCAATCTACCACTCCTGGTGCAACCCACGATGAAAGTAAAGACACTAAAACATATTTATAATTATTGTGGAGCCAAGGGGCCCTAAGTCCAACCATGAAGATGGTTTCCTGGAACCAAGAAGCTGACCCAGGGTCTCACCCAGTTTTATTCAGTGGAGGAGTGGCTTGAGGAGGAATGACTGAGAATTGTGGGAAGTAAGTGACTACTGCAAGCTGAGCTAGGTGGGTGGCCTACATTTACCTATGCCCTATGCAGAGAGAATATGCAGAGAAAGTAATCTGCTTTACACTATTGAGGTAGTATCTAATGTTTTAGGAGGTCTTGTTCTTCAGCTTTGATGTAGTCTTTCAAGCCCCAGGAAGTCATAGCCTCTGCCTTGAGGCTCGATCTCAGCTGGTTGCATGGAGCATTGGCTCTTTGTCCTGCCTCAACCTGGCTCACATTAAAGAACAGCAGGTATAGGTTACCAGGGAAACATACATTCCACCTTCAAAGATTATCATCAGCACCTCAGCTAGACCAATATAAACTGCTTAAAGCCAATCAAAGGATAAACAGAAGTTCTTGCCAGCTCTGTGCATAACAATATGAGGAAGTAGGGTCAGGCTCAGTCAAAATAGACAGTCATTCTTCTTTCAAGGGGAGCTGCTCATGTGGTCCTCCACATAGTAGGATGCTCCTGACATGAAAGGAAGACAAGGGAGGTGACAATAGCCTGAAACATAAAAAGGAAAGCTAAGCATATGTGCTGTCATTGTAAGCGAGATGTGTACATGGAGCATGGAAGTGTCACATGTAAAGATGGCCTTCAATGTGACAACTGAAGCAAATTTTTTTTTGTTGAAAATCTTTGCTAGTATTTTCACTATTGTTTATTAGTAATTTATTTCTTTTAGACTGTGTACAGCAAAAAACAGTCAATCTTGAAAGTATTGATGCTTTTTGTAAAGATAAAATATTATAAATTCTATACTTTTTTTGATATTTTCATGTAAGTGCTCACTAAAGTTTAATATAATAAATATAAAATTTAAGTTAATAGTTTATGAATAGAAACACCTTAAAGAATAATGTGAGATATTATAGACCCACAATAATGTGCCTTTATGACAAAATTTATGACAAATCAGATGCCTTGTGGATTACGAAATTGAATTATTTGTGTAGCCTCTGAATGTTTCTGGATAGTCTGTTTTTGCCAGAATCACAGAGTTAGGCTTAATCACCCCTATACATTTTATTTCCTGCCCTTGAAGTCTACACTCTGAAATAACAAAGCCTGTAAGATGTCCCAATCCTGCTGGCAAAATAACTCTTCAAACTAAGCACCTGCTTATACAAGCATGGGAACGGGGTTCAGTCTCCGGCACCACACGCAGTGCCAGCCCCTCCCCCATGTATGCTAATGAGCCCAGAAGTGGTGGCCCATGCCTGTAATCCTAGCGCCGAGGAGGCTGAAAACAAGAGGATCACTATGAGTCTGAGCTGTTAGTGAGATCCTGTACCAAATGCATTAAAAAAAAAATGCCTCAATCCTAGTGAAGACTGACAATTTCAGGAGACTGAGCTACAGTGGCGGTAGAAGTTCCCACCAAGATTGTAGAAAATGATCTGAAATGCTGTGCAGTTCATGCATGCAGAACAAGCTGCTGTGTGCTCTAAGTCTCCACTTCCTGCCTGCCACCCACGACCTCCTGGCCAAACTTGTGATGGTCCATGGTATGACTCTCCATAGAAATATCTTCAAAACTGGGAAACTAAAGTTAAGCAAGGTTTAATCTTTATCATCAGTATCTCTCACAAGGAATCTATGATTATTATTACAGGAAATAATTTCCCTTTATTAATAACACAGTTGCTAGATTAAGTCTTTGTTTAATGATTCAAGGGGGACTTGTGAATGGCATATTTTAATATCAAATTAGTTGGAAATGTCACATTTAAAAAATCAATTAATCATGAAATTAAAAATGCTTTGCATTCCAAGGACAATTATTATTGTTCTATTTTGTTTTGTTTTCTAATAGACTGCTTATAGAGTAAACTGCTTATATATATCATTATGTACAGTGGGCCTTCAAGTTAGACTATGAAGATATACAGATATAGCTATAGATATACATATATTATGTATATATAATATATATTATATATATATCTTTTATTTATAAGATTTTCTTCTTTCACTGACAGCTTTTACAATCAGTGTGCTAATTTCTTTTTCTGACTCTTCAATTTAAAGATAAGCAATTGATCTTGGCAGTTCAATCTATGGTCATAAAAATAGAAAAATGCTAAATAAATTAATATCAAAATCAAAATATAAAGCCGGGCGTGGTGGCGCAGGCCTGTAATCCCAGCACTCAGGAGGCTGAGGCAGGATGATTGTTGAGAGTTCAAGACCAGCCTAAGCTACAAAGTGAGCTTAAGGCCAGCCTGAACTGCATAGTGAAACCCTGTCTCAAAAAGACAAAAAAAAAAAAAATCAAAATATAAAATGTTATCTAAATCTGTACAATAATAGACATTATATTGCTTTATTCTGTGTATAGGACTTTGGTACCTGTCAATTTTCTTGTTCTTTAATACACATCTTGAAATTATTCATTGGCAAGCAGGAATGTCTAAGGCAGATTACATTTTCAGTCTGTGAGATACATGATATAAAACAAATGAAGATGTATTAAAACAATTATAATCAAGTCTTATTTCACAATAATTTAAATTCAACCCTTTATGTTATGTTAGTTATATTACTCAGTCAATGGTCTTTATTGGTGCATTATGCAGTTTTGTGGGAAGTAATCTCAAAATTTTAAAAGTAATATCATGATATGTTTTATTTTATTTATTTTTAGGTGAGATTTTTTTTGTTTTGTTTTGCTTTTGGTGCCAAGGATTGAACCCAGGGCTTCCAGCTTGCTAGGCAAGTGTTCTACTGCTGAGCCAAATCCCCAGCCCCTCGTGATATATTTTATATCACTTTTAAAATACTTCATGTATCCCACCCTTGTGGTTGGGGAGTAATGCTTAATCTCTTCAAAGCTGAAACAAGTGATCATGCTCCATCTTGGATAAAAAGTGCAAAGCTCAGGCTCTATAAAAAATATTCTCATATTTGAAACATGTCATAAATCCCAGTGTTTGCTCATCACTCCTAAGGTTCCAGTTCAGTTTTGAGAGCACTCTCTTTAGCTGATGCTTTGAACACAGTTGTCATTGTTGGTTGCGGAGATAGACGGAGTTAGGTGAATGGGTTGAAAATATCACAGGAGTAAGCAAGTTTGTGACTCATTCAGTGGCCACTGAAATTTGCTCTTAGTACTATTTTTCAAAAAAGAAATGTTTGAAGCAACTCTCATATTTGAAAAATTTGATCCACTGAACTACTTTGAGAGATCCAACAAATTCTCTGTAAAAGAGATGTGTGTATTCTGTTACCATCTACCCCACAGAGCTCTATAGACATGAGACAACAACAAACTTCAAGAAGATTTCCCCAGCCTTGTAGCTTTTGAATAGAGAAATATATATGATGTATTATACATGAGATACGTATACATATATGCATATATGTATATACACATATATGTATATACACACATGTACACACATATATATGCATATGTACACACATACGCACATATACATATATATCACATATAACATATCTCATATGTAGTTTTGTCTTATGATTGTACTGAAATTTAGTAGGAACTGAAATTTCAGAATGCAATTTAAAAAAAATTGAATGGAAAGCAAGCAGATAAGTTATAGAAATTTTCCCATTTGAGGATAATAAATTATAGTATTACATATATAAGCAGAAAAATTAATCTCACCATGAAATGATAGCCTTGTAACTACATACATGGCTATCCTTCCCCAAAATTATTTTCTTTCTTAATGAGAAATATTTTGACACTGAAAAGAATTAAGGCAATTCTGTTTTTATTTATTTATTTATTTTTATTTTAGGGAAGGGTCTACTGAGTGTTCAGGGTCTCACTACTACATCAGGCTTGTAGTGGCCCACCTGTTTACAGCCTCCCAAGAGCTGGAATTATAGGAGTGTGCCAGCATGCCCAATCTCAATTGAGTGTCAGCGTGCCTCAGGGCAGAGCTGGAAGGGCAGACCCAGGGATTGAACCCCTGGCCTCTGTGTCTGTTTGCAGTCACTTTAATCTGCCAAGCTATTTAGCCAACCCTAAATTTTCAAAAGATGTGTAAAATTTACATTTCATTGAGAAGACAACTGAACGACCTATTTACACAATGATATATACACCTAAATATGGAATTGTTATTTTAGAAAACTGTCTAGAGGTAATGTTTGAAAAAAATGAATAATTGAAAATATTATTTATGACTAAATTGCTAAACTGTCAATCATCAGACAATCAGCTCTTCATTTTTAAATGTTTGCATAAGATGTATGACTTCCTAAAAAACAAACTTTGTATAAAGTAAAGTCTTCACTCTTCTAGGACTGGTGATAATGTTGAAATGTAAACACAAACAAGAAACAGATGGACCTAAGAATAAAGACCTACAAAAAAGTGACAATTACTGTGAAACGAAGAGCTGGAAAACTTAGTCATGGAGGCACTGTGGAAGGAACAGCCCATGAAGTGAAAGGACGGAACCGGCATGTGCCAGAAGTGGACTTTATTATAAAACTACCAGAGAAAAGAACAAAGAGCAACTAGATTGTGTAGGCTCATAGCCAAGGTAGAGAATATCAATTAGAGAGTGTTTTGATTGATTATATTTAACACAAAATATCAAAGTGTCATTAAAACAAGTACTTACCATAAAATACATGTTGGCATACTGGTAGTTTCAAACAAGAAAAACTGAGTTCTCAAATCATTCCTCCTGTGTAACTGAATTTTTGCATCTTTTCCCAATTTTCAATCAACCCCTGCTCCCACAACTCTGGTTATCACTATGACTTCCTGTATCTCTGAGTCTAAAATTTTGACACTTCTGGACTCATGCAGGATTTGTCTTCATGACCATGGCTTATTGTTTTTAACAGTTTTTAAATCAACTTAATACATATTTTTGCATGAATAAAAATCTACCTTGCCTGTATTTCTGTTTTTTTAATATTTTGTTGGTTTCTACTATATTCCCCAGGAATTTTATCAAATTTATCAATATTTCATTTTGACAATATTGTGTTCATTGTTTAAAATAGGAATTAGTAATTTTTTTTTTCTGTGAAAGATGGATATTAAATATTTTAGGTGTATAAACCAGTATGAGGGCCGGTGAGATAGCTCAGTAGAATAAGCATCTGCTTTGGCAAATGCAGGGACCAGGATTTAACCCCTGAGCCAGCAAACGAGTCAGGGCGTGTTGGCATGCGCCTCTAATCCCAGTGCTCAGGAGGGTGAAAACAGGAGCGTTGCTACAAGTTTGATCTGTGTAGCGAAGCCCTGTAGACCCTATATTAAATACAAAAAATAAATAAACCAATATGATCTGTTTTGCAACAAAATAGCACTGAATACGATGACATCACTTGGTAATCAGTAAATAAATGTGTTTGCCTGTAGTTCAGTACAATTTAAGGAAACAGGCAATGGGCAAAATTTGTCCAGTACTTATAAGCTTGTGCCCTGGAATACAGAATACATCGCTTACTATCAGCAACACAATTTGAAAAACAAAAATATATTATTAAATTATATTCATTCAATAAAGAAATAATTATGAAATATGTATTAACACCTTAGGTACATACTGTGTATTTTGTAAATCTTATTCTGTAGCATGTTACTATGGTAGATATCATAAAATAAAATATTTAATTCATAAGCCATTTATGATGCATAACATATTAAAGATGATCTACACTACAGACAGAATAGTGCTTAAATTGTGTCAGTACATAAAATCAGTAAATAAAATGTCTGTCTGTTCAGGACTCACATTCTTTTCCTTCAAGCCACTTTGAGAAAGACACACACAACCTGCGCTGCCTTATTTCTGTACCTTTGCTATTCATGAAACTGGCTAAGATTGTCTGTAAAATGCTTCTGAGTACCATGAGAAGGGTGCCAGCTCCCACTTCTTCAGAAAAAGAAACTGAAGTAGAAGAAATCATAAAATAAACTTTCATAGTATGGCAGATAGAGAACCTATACTTATGATTCTTAAATATATGCTCCAGAACATAAGGCATAATTTTAAAAATCTATATTTTTGGCTCTATCATGGAATGTAATTATACTGTGTTATTATTTGTGCCCAGGGTCTTCACACTGTGCTCTGTGTCTATCCCTTGCCCACTTTTGTCTTTTTTAAAATTTAATTTAATTTGAAATGTAAAATCTAAAGAATGAACAAAAATCAGAAACAGAAACAGGATAACCTACAACAATACATATGCTACAGATTTTCAAAATAAAAATAGCTGATTTGTAGGCTATCAGCTACAAATGGCTGATACATTGTCTACTTTTATCAACAAATCTGTTGCTTAGATCAACAGATACAGTTATATAAGATTGGACATTTGATTGATTATTGCTTGCTTTCAAGAAACCTTAAAATTTTGTTCTTATCTCTCTTTTTTCTTTTTTATCTTTTTAAAAAATTTTTAGGGCTAGGCAAATAACTCAGCAGATTAAAGCACCTGCAAGCAGGAACAGAGGTCGGGGATTCGATCCCTGGGCCTGCTATGTGGACCCCGCCCTTGGGGTGGGCTGAGAGGGCAATTGAGACTGAGCGCGGTGGCCCATATCTTTAATCCCAGGGCTTAGGAGGCTGTAAACAGGTGCATCACTGAGTCTTATGTAGTATTGAGACCCTGAATACTCTGTACGCCCTTCCCTAAAATACTAAATAAATAAATAAATAAGTAAAATAAATTATTTTAAAGCCTAGAGTATAGTAATAATTGATATAACATTAGAAACAGTACACATTTAGAAGACCAGAAATGCAGATGTTCAAGCATGGTTTTTGTATTACACATTGCTGTCCTTGATGTAGTTGCTTAGATTGCAGATATCAGCATATAGAGCATACAGAGTTAATCAAAGTAAAATTTCGTTCACAACGTAAGTTCAAAAAGATTGTTTTGATTTTCTTAAGGTAAAACATCGTTATGTTTTTTTCTAAAACTACTTAGAAAACCTCTAATATTCATGTGCACTAATGAACTAAAAAAATTTAAAAGTCTGTGAAAACTGGATTATGTTTATGGATGTCATTTAATTTTCATGTGTTTATGTTGGTCTTGTAGTTTTCTCTGCCAATAATTTCCAGTTTTATTGCACTATGATGAGATATTATACATGGAACAATTTCAATTCCTTTTCACTTCTTTAAGCATTTGAAATGGAGACCTAGTGCTCTAGAGGAAAATTTTGGGTTTTAAATCACTACTTTAAACAATTAGTCATCTATTTGATAAAGCCCTTTCTTCAGTATCTTTCTTTTTCTCTTTTATTTATTTTGCATGTGGAAATAGGTTATAGCAGAGAGTGAGTTCTGAATTCTGCCTTTAACTGAATCTCAATGATTTGTTTTTTTTTTTAATTTTTTTATTAATTTTATTGAGAAACAAATTGCAATGAGAGCTTCAAAATCAATTACTGGCACAGTTTCAATAATTAATATATTGCAAATTGCTGTCTTCATAGCGGTTATTAATAGTACAAGATATAGACATGATATCCTGCCCAATGCTATCAGTAAAAATATTTCTCATTTAATTAAGAGAAAGTAGCTGTATATCTACCCTATTTTATATATACAAATAAAAAATGGTTCTTCATTTATACCCCTTTTTTTGTTTTGTTTTGTCAGAGATAGGTATTCCATTGCCATTTAAAAATTGTAGGTGTGTGAACTCAGCAAAATAATCCAATATAGTCCAGTAGTCCATAATAGTAATGGGTTATCCATAGGACTGGCAATGTCAGATGTTGTTGACTTGAGCCTTGTACACCTTAGCATATTAATATGGCTTTACCTTTTTTTGTGGAAATGGGGATTGAACTCAGGCCCTTGTACCTGCCAGACAAGTGCTTATTCTACTGAGCCATCTTCCGAGCCACTGACTTTATTTTTCATACCTCATTTTTATACTTCTCTACTGAATGGTTAAGACCAAGATGAAGTAAGGGCTGTATAACAATAACTGTAAATTTTGTATCTGACAAGCGGTAAATCTGACAGGATTTACACTGAAACCCTGTCTTGCAATGCCTGTACAATGCCAATACATACTGCTTCTATACTGTTTTTCAAGTAAATGTTTGTATAAAAAGGGCAAATAAACAAAAACAAGAGATAAGAAAAAAGTCATAGGACTGTCCTGCTACAATGCTGTATATGGTTAGATTTCTAAACTTATGTGTAAATATATGTAATTGTTTATTCCTATTTTTTATTATTTTTTCTTTCTTTTCTCCACATTCTGTAGGAATTTAAAGTTTAACATATCAATACTTGATGGAAAATACACGTTCTATGTTATGCCTAAGATGTTCGATATTCATACAGATAGTGAAGTTCAGCTCAACTGCCTATGTTGTAGGCTAATAAGATCATTAAGTTTCTCTTCTGGAGGTTTAACAACTTAAGTTTACAGACCAAAAATTAGATGAAAAGAATGGCTGCAAGGACAGCCAACATTTGAGCCCTAGCCTTTCAAGGTCAGTGAAGACTCAGGACACAAGAGAACCTATATTGTAGCATCATCTAACTCAGTTGTGTCCCAAATTTACTGATGAAGGAGGTTATGGGATCACAGATGAAAGTGATCAATGTGTGCCTATAGAGAGTCACATCGAGAGAAAACATTCTCTCAGACTTTTACACAGAGCAAATTGGTCAAGCAATGGCCATGACTCATCCACATGGCTGACATTGATAAAAGATCTCAATGATTCTTTTAAAACAGTAAGAGAAAAATCCTTCCATGTTTTTTCATATATCTTCATCTTCAAAGGAAGTACATTTGTTTTTTGTTGTTCTTGGTTTCAGTGTTGTTTGTTTTCATTTCTGTTCCTCTATGCTCTGGTTTTATGTGTAGGTGTAAACAATTGCACCAAGTACCCTGGTGGTCTTTGGTTAGGTATATGACATGCGAAGTGTAATCAAGACCATATTTGAAATACAATGCATTCTATCATTCATATAGAAAAATTAAAGTCTTTCTAGGCAAGTGCAAACACATTCAATGTCATTGCTAATGTCAGATTATTCTGTATTCTCAAGGATAATTTTAGGAAGTTAAAACAACTTTTATACTGAAAGCTGAAAACTGACAGTGTTGCTACCGACAGATGTGATCTGTTTGTTCACCTGCCTCTGTTCCTCTTCCCAGAACTTTTTGAGGTCTGTTCTTTGAATTCCTAAAGTCTAGAACAGTTGATAACGTGTAATAATCATTCAGTAAATATTTGCTGAATGAGGCTTCCCTCTGTGGGTTGGAGCAGCAGCTCTGAATTGACTTTATGCCTGTCTTTGTAATGTTGTTAGAGTAAGAAAGCAGTAAATAGTTTAGATCTTCCAGATAAATATCCCTAGGGTAATGTTTTATTTCACTTTGTAAACATTTGAGGAAGATATAGGGTGCACAAGTAAACAGAGAAGGAAGGAATAATCAATAGTTCCTTTCATACAAAGAGGCTTTCATTTTCTTTGTCAAAGTAGTTCTGTAAGTCAAACTTGCTGAGTTCCTCTACTATAGGACTTTTCAATACTGTAACATCATTATAAATATTTCAATAAATGTATGGTCACTGAAATGAAAGTGAAATAATAATTTATAAAAGACCTTGGAAATGAAATTATTTCTGAAAATTGAATTAACAAAGACCTTTCATTACAAAACAAAAGAAATACATTTAAACTGTATAAATAAGTATGTGTTTAATTCTTCTGGGAGAATTGGGAATTATTGAAATATTCACTTAGCTGAAATGTGTTCAACATACAGAAAGAATGCTAACTATGACTTATTTATTTTAATTTTTACAACATAATCTGCTATGCTAAAAAAAGTGTGGCCCTTCTATGTGCTAAAAGAACATTCACAAAATACTAACACAACAGTCGTTGCTTTGTGTTTGTGAAAGTTCCTTACTTTCACAAAGGAATTGGTGGTGCACTCTTGAAGTCACAGCACTGAGGGGGCTTCAGCAGGAGAATTGTCAAGAGTTTAAGGCCAGTCTAAAATACACAAGATTCCATCAAAAGTTAATAAAGTCTATTTCTTAAGCTTTAAGTTTAGAATAAATTAATAATTTAAAGCCAAATGTTATTTATAACTGGACAATTTAGTAGAGCATTTCACAGTGAATAATGAATATAATATGTAACAACTATATAGAATTGGTACATGTACTTACCACATTTCAATTTTCTTCTTTTTCTCCTTTCCTTCACCTCCTTTTTCTTTTATTTTCTAGCAGCAATTTTTTATTTTATAAGAATTTATGAAGGTTTTTATCATATATACTTACAGATTTATTTTCTGCTTTATATAATTTAATAATATAAAATATTTGAAGGAAAATAAACAGTGCAACACAGATATTTACTGTAATCTTCCTCTTGGTAGTGTTTTTCTTGTCACTTGAAATAAGTGACACTATATATTTAAAATAATGTCACAATTACTGATGACATGAAACGTTATTCTACATATTTTTATCTTTGACTTCATGCAATACATGTCTACAACAAAGTGTAGCATTGTAGCACTTGATATTAAAATATCAAGATCTTCAAAAATTCTAATTTATAGAAATGTAACAATAGAGCAATTAAAATTATAATCTGATTTTATCTGTGTAAATGTGCCAATATATTGCAATGCATGACGTATTTTATGTTTTTTTCAGATTTATTGTCAAGTAAGAGTTGTTAGTATATTTCAAATTACTTTGCAAAGCCAGAACAGTTTCTTATGTTCACATTGATAATACCTTTTAGATACGTCACTTTACAAAGTTTTCAATATACCCCTACCTACGCACATTACAAAAGTTGACAAGGACACCACACAGTAGTTTTTTATAAACTGATTCTTGTTTAAAAGATTGTGATTTCTGCTCACCTGAACTTGTGATGCTTTTCTCTGCCCATACATTTATTTTTGTCCAGTTTGACATCTTCAATCCTCAGCAATTTAGCAGCTTGAGCATATATGCACAAAGCTTGAAATGCTTGGCCAGAAACTATGTTTCCTCATCTCAGGCACTGTGCCATCCTGCTGCATTACCCAATATAATAGCCTTATGGTCTGACAAGATTTTCTAAATGTCTGTTGAAATTTTACCAGATGTATCTTTCATATGTGCAAAGTGCAAACAAATATTTGGATCAAGACTGGATAGTAGGTCACTTAAAACTGGGTTATTTCACTTTTCATGGGGACTGATATACTTCTTAAATGTAATTTTAAATGCTCTGCTAAAAGAAAACCAAGTTGGCAGATAGTTGAAGCCTTTCTTTCTTAGCTGAATTTATTTTATCAAAAAATTTTCCTGGATAAGGAGATGAGACATTTGTGACTCTGATTCAAAATACACAATATATAAATTATTTATGAGCTGTAAATAGGCTCTGTTGATGTAATTGAATCATATCTGGATCAAATTATTGCTTTTGAGCCTGACAAGGTTTTTCTTTTGCCTGTTGGACTATTATTATAGGAAAATATCATAAATAGATTTTTAGGTGACCAAAATTCTGGGGTGGTATTTCTCTTTAATTTTTAAATATTATGAACTTTCTAGAGTCAAACTAATTTCTTAGTAGAAGCATTGTTAATGAGCCTTGAGTTCTTCCATAAAAATCTTTATAATTCAATTTATAAGATGACCTTAAACATTAACAGTAAATTTATATTCTGAAACTAGAGCATCAGAGCTTGATCCAGTGATGGCTTGTGTCTCTCAAGGAGAGAAAGATGTTATTTTAATAAATTTAGTTTCCAAATCCTTAATATACAAAACGTAACATTTAGAGGTTAACAATAACTTCACTTTAGGTGTCATTTACTTGAGGGGATTTAATTTTTTTTTAACTTTTAAAGCTTTCACTATAATCTAGAAACATGTGCAAGTCAAAAATATTTCTGCACACAGTAAAAGTTAGCAAAATGTTGCCCTATTACTCCAGAATATTGTGTGTCATACCAAGATTTCTCATAGACAGGAACAATTTATTGGTAAGAATGAAATTCCTATTCCTATCTCACTTTGCTTTAATACTTGTACCATCATCCTTGAAGAGCCATGTCATTGCCCTTCTCTGTATGCCAGACCTTACAGTGGGGACTGCAGTGACTCAATCAAGAAATTTAAGTGCAATGGGCTTGACTGTATCTGGGAAGGACAAAGGTCAAGTGGCAGCACTTAATTGTCAAAGGCAGGGTCCCTGATCTTACCTTAACAGACAGGAGAAACAGAACAATGACCAGAATAATCTGACACATGCAGACCCATAGCATTGGCTGATCAGCCATGTGTCCCAAAAAGTGAAATAGATAAGAAACCTACAAATTTTTTTACTAGATTTATATAATAAAAAAAAAAAATTAAGGGCAAAGAACAGAGACACATTTCAAATCAAGGCAATAGGCATTCATGGCCCTTCAACCAGTTCCCAGATTTGAGCCAGTTTACAGATACAGAACCCTTTCAATGATGGGAAAGGCAGGTCCCCTTGTGGAAGGAACCTAATGCTCCCAATATTTGTATAGTCAGTCTTTCTCCCATCCTTCCCCAGAGGGACCTAAGGCCTTTGCTTGAGTAATTGTACTTTGGGGAAAGGTGAATGATAAGACATTTTGGGTACTTCTGGACACTGGCTCTGAACTGACACTGGTTCCAGGGGATCCAAGACATCACAATGGCCCTTCAGTAAGAGTAGTGGCCTATGGAATTCAAGTGATCAATGGAGTTTTAGCAAAGGTCCAACTCACAGAGGGTCCAATAGGATCTGTAGTTATTTCCCGTCTTCTGGAATGTATAATTGGGATAGATATACTTAGTACTACACAAAATTCTCACATTGGTTCCCTAATTTGCCATATGAGGAATATTATGGTTGTAAAGGCCAAATGGAAACTGTTAGAGTTGGCTTTGCTTGGTAAAATGTGAACCAAAAGCTGTATCATATTCCTGTAGGGATTGCAGAGATTAGTGTCACCACTAAGGACTTGAGGGATTCAGGGGTGGTGGTCTTCCTCAGACCTCCATTTAATTCTCCATATATCCATTTAATTGACCTGTGTAGAAGACAGATGGATCCTGGAGAATGATGATAGAATACCATAAACTGAATCAAGTGGTAGCTCCAATTGCAGCTGCAAATATGGTTTCCTTGCTTGAGCAGATTAACATATCTCCCAGTACTTGGAATGCAACTGTAGTTCTGGCAAGTACCTTCTCCATGTCTAACCTTAAGGACCATCAGAAACACTATAATTTCACTGTCTTACTATAGGGTACAACTCTCCAGCCCTGTGTCACAACTTAATTCGTAGGAATCTTGATAACTTTTCTCTTCCTCAAGATATTGCACTGGTCCATTACATTGATGATGTTATGCTGTTTGAGCCTTGTGAGCAGGAGGTAACAAATACCTTGGATTTGTTGGTACAGCATTTGAGAGCCAGAGAATAGGAAATAAATTCTACAAAAATTCAAAGTCTTTCTACCTCCATGAAGTTTATAGGAATCCAGTGGTGCAGATTATGTAGAAATATTCATTTTAAGGCAAAAGATACATTGTTGCATCTGGCTCTCCCTATAAACACAAAGGAGGCAAAGTGCCTAGTGAACCTATTTGGATTTTGGAGGCAATATAATTCTCCCTTAAGTATTTTACTCTGATTCATTTAATTCTGACTCAAAACGTTGGTAATCTTAAGGGGGGCCCAGAGTGGGGAAAAGCCTTGCAACAGGTCCAGCCTGCTGTTCAGGTTGCTCTGCCCCTGGAACCATACGATACAGTGGATCCAATGGTACTTGAAGTGGCAGTGGCATATAGGAGTGCTGTTTGGAGTCTCTGGAAGGCCCCCATAGAAAAATTGCAGAGGAGGCCTTTGAGATTTTGAAGCAAGGCTCTGCCATCATCTGCAGACAACCACTCTCCGTTTGAGAATCAGCTCTTGGCCTATAATGGGACTTAGTGGAAACTGAACACTTGATTATGGGACACTGGGTAACAAAGAGACCTGAGTTGCCTCTCATGGCCTGGGTATTAACTGACCTATCAAATCATAATGTTAGACATGTACAACAACAGTCTATAATTAAATAAAGTGGTATATATGTGAAAGGCTAGGGCAGGTGCAGAGGGTACAAGTAAATCACACGAAGAAGTTGCCCAGATACCTATGGCTGCCACGTCTGCCATATTGCTTTCTATTTCCCAGCATGCACCTATTGTTTTGTGGAGTGTTCCATATAATCAGCCATCAGAGGAAGAGAAGACTAGGCCCTGATTTACAGATGGTGCTCATTCTCTGCAGGCACCACCTGCAAGTTGGTAGTTGTAGCATTACAGCCCCTTTCTGGGAAGTCACTAAAGGACAGTGGTGAAGTGAAATCATCACAGCTGGCAGAACTTTGGGCCATACACTTGGTAATACATTTTGCCTCAAAGAAGAAATGCCCAGATGTGTGACTATATACTGACTCACTGGCCATAGCCAACAGTCCGGCTGGATGATCAGGGACTTGGAAGGAGCATGATTGGAAAATTGGTGACAAAGACATTTGCAGAAAAGGTATGTGGATAGATCTCTCCTTATAAACAAAGACGTAAAAATGTTTCCCATGTATGGGGCTGGGGAGAATAACTGATTCCCTGGCAAGTGCTAGTGCCTGAATTCAATCCCTGGTTCCACCAAAAAGAAAAAAAAAAAAGTTTCCTATGTAAAGACTCAACTCAACATGACATCAGCAGAAGCAGAAGATAAGATGATAAGATGTGAATGAGATGATCCAACCTCCTTCTTCAGCCACCCTAGTTATTGCCCAGTGGGCACGTGAACAGAGTGGCAATGGTGGTAGGGATGGAGGTTATGCATGGGCTCAGCAACATGGAGGCCCATTCAGCAAGGCTGATTTGGCTACAGCCACGGCTGAATGTCCAATATGTCAGCAACAGGGACCAACACTGTGTTCTCCATATGACACCATTGTCCCGGGCAATCAACCTGTGACTTGCTGGCAGGTTGACTGTATTGGAACACTTCCACCATATAAGGGACCATGCTTAGTCCTCACTGGCATAGACATTTACTCTGGATATGGATTTGTCTTTGCTGCATGCAGTGTCTCTGATAAAACTACCGCCTGTGTGATTACAGGGTACCTTATCAGCATCATGGAATTCCACACAGCATTGCCTCTGATTAAGGGACACATTTTACAGCCAAACAAGGGAAGAGGTGGGCTCATGGTCATGAAAATCACTGTTCTTATCATACTCTTTACCATCCAGAAGCAGCTGGATTAATAGAAAGGTTGAATGGTCTTTTGAAGATGCAGCTACAGCGCCAGCTGGGTGGCAATAGTTTGTAGGTCTGGAGATAGTACTTCAAAAGGCTGTATATGCTTTGAATCAGAGTGCTCTGCATAGGACTGTGTCTCCCATAGCCAGGATTCATGGTTCCAGTAATAAAGTGGTGGGCGCTAGAATGGTACCACTAATCATTGCCCCTAGTGATCCACTAGCAAAATTTTTTGCTTCTTGTTCCCAGAAACTTATGTTATGCTAGACTACAAGTCCTAGTTTCAGAGGGGTGAAGGGACTAGAAATCCTAGTTCCAGATGGGGAAATGCTTATACCAGAAAGTACAATAATGATATCACTGAACTGGAAGCTAAGATTTCCCCCTCGTCACTTTGGTTTCCTCATGCCTCTGAGGAAACAAGCTAAAAAGGGAGTCAAAGAGTTGGCAGGGGTGAATGCCCCAAAATATTAAGGAGAAATTGGATTACTACTGTGCAATGGAGGAAAGGAAGAATATACATGGAGCACAGGAGATCCTTTAATGCACCACTTAATATTGTCATGCACTGTTATTAAAGTCAATGGGAGGGGCTGGGGATATGGCTCAGTGGAATAAGCACTTCCCTGGCAAGCTCAAGGACCTGAGTTCAATCCTTGGTTCAGACAGAAAGAAAGAAAGAAAGAAAGAAAGAAAGAAAGAAAGAAAGAAAGAAAGAAAGAAAGAAAGAAAGAAAGAAAGAAAGAAAGAAG
>PVKA01013870.1:0-11956 GCA_004027165.1 Ctenomys sociabilis | reverse complement strand
GGAAATACAGAATGGGTAGTTCTAAATACCGGCTATGATCTTGTAATCAGCTACAGAAAAGAGGACTATAATTGCACTATTTCACCTCATAGTATTCTGTTACAATATAATATTGCTATATTCAATACTAGTCCTTTTTTTCTTCTTGTATTTAGTACAGGTTCTACAGGATCCCATTATACAGATCAGACTTGTAGTGATCCTCCTGTTTACAGCCTCACAAGTGCTGGGATTATAGGGAGGTACCACTACATCTCAATCATCATCTCAGTGTGTCCTTGGGGTGGGACTGGCGTGAGGCTGGGGATTAAACCCCTGGCCCCTGCATCTGCCTAAAAACAAAAGTTTTAATCCACTGAGCTATTTGGCCAGCCCTAACACCAGTTCTTAAGGATTATTAAACATGTATTAATGCTGAAGTTATGAAATGATTAAGCATAGGCATAATGCCAAGAAAGCTAGCCTTTTATATTGACAAGGAAAGTACTGCATTTCTGTTTGTACATAGCATAGTTATTACATGTTACAAAGATATGCATATCTTTGTATATAGAGACTGTTTTAAAAAGTAAACCTAGTAACCAAATCGACAAGGGTGGATTTCAGTGGTTGATGGATTGGATCAACTTGAGAAACTAATAGCTTAACTAAATCCACTCAGCAATTCCACACTCTAGGGTGTGGAGGCCTCACCCAGGAGTGACTCATCACTTAAAAGAAAATGAAGAAGGACAGAGGGTCCCATTCTCCCTCAGAGGAGTTCCAGTCTTCGCCATCAGCTTGCACATCATGTCCTGACTTCTATCATAGACTCTTGGCATCTGCCTTAGATCCTTCAGCCTTCTGGTGTGGACACCGCAATCTTCCTTCTCAGACCCATTGCCCTCCTGATATAGACTTGCACGGAATACTGCAGTGAGCTCCAGACCTTGGACTGAATCCTTCCATCTCCAGTGTGTAGATACCCTCTGCACACTTGCTCATCCAATTCTGTGGCTGTCATAAACTAATCTTATAATTTCTACATATTTGCACATCTTGTGTTATACTGGTACCTGTAGTAAAACCCTGACTTCTACAGTGTCTAATGTATTTCATTTAGGAGTGGATTATTTCAAGGTGCATTCATTTAACTAGAATAGTCTCAATCTTATCCCACCTTATGACTGAGTAGTACTCCTTTGTATAAAATATACATCTTTTAAATTATTTACTCTTTGTTTTTTGAAAGGGTAATAACTGAAAAAGTCAGACGAGAAAAAAAAAAATCATAGGACTGTCCCGCTAAAATGCTGTACATGGTTAGACTTCTAAATTTTATGTGTAAAAATATGTAATTGTTTACTCATATTTTAAAATACATTTTGGTTTTTTTTCATCTTTTTCTCCATATTCTGGAAGGACTTTAAAGCTTGACATCAATACTTGATGGAAAATACCTGTTCCATGTTATACCTAAGATATTTGATATTCAGACACATAATGAGGTTAAACCCAACTGCACTATAAGCTTCTCTTCTGGAGGATTAACCACCTAAGTTTGCATAGTAAAAATTAGAGAAAAAGAAGGGTTGCAAGGACAGCCAACATTTTGGCCCTAGCATTTCAAGGTCAGTGAAGACTCAGGACATAGGAGGAACCTATACTATAACATCCTATAACTCAGTTATATCCCAAATTTTCTGATAAAGAAAATTATTGGGCCACAGAGCAATGTGATCGATGATGTACAGTGTGCCTAAGGAGAGTCACATGGGGAGAAAACATTCTCTCAGGCTTTCACAAAGAGCCAATTGGTCAAGCAATGGCCATGACTCACACGTGGCTAATATTGACAAAGGATCTGCAAACTGCGGTACAGCATTACAGGATAAATCCTGAGGGGACTTGACTGACCTTATCAGATACAAAAGTTATGTTTCTTGTTATATAGGTCTTGCTCTATCTTGGTCTTAATGATCCAGCGGGAAAGTATAAAAACAGGTATATTAAGTAAAGCCATATTAATATGCTGAGCTGTAAAAGGCTCAAGTCAACAACTTCTTATATTGCCAGTCCTATAAATAACTCACTATTATTATGAACTACTGGACTATATTGGATTATTTTGCTGAATTGACACACCTACAATATTTAAATGGCAATGTAATACCCATCTGTGACAAAACTAAACAAAAGAAGAGGATACAAAGGAAGGACCATTTTGTATTTGTATATATGAAATAGGATAGATATACAGCTACTTTCTCTTAATTCAGTGATAAGGAAGATTTGTACTAATAGTATTTGGACAGGATATCATGTGTGCACCTTTTTTATGAATAACCACCAAGAAGCTAATAATGTACAATGTATTAATTATTGAAACTGTCCTACTAATTGGTTTTAAAACTGTCTCGTTGCTCTGTTTCTCAATAAAATTAATATAAATATTAATTTGCTTATTTGGTTTTTGGCACAGGGTCTCAGTATGCCGCTTGGCCTCATAACAGTCCTCCTGCCTCTGCCTCCCCAGTGCTGGGATTATAGGTGTCTGCCACCACACCCAGTCTTTATGCTCATCACAGCACACCTTATATTCTAGGGCCAGCACAGAATGACATGCCATACAGGGGATCAAACCTAGGTCCTTGTGCTTTCTGGCCCGGTCCTTAGACTGCAGAGCTACTTCCCCAGCTCCCCAAAATACATCTGCATTATCCATCCGTCAGTTAATGGCACTTTTTATGTTTTCAATATTTGGCTATTACAAACTGCTTCTATGACCGTGGATGTCATCATCACTGCTCTGTCACTGCTGACACAAACTACTCAACACCCAAAGTTAAAGGAAGAGAGCTTTGGTTAGCACACACTTTATGGAGGTCTCAGTGCGTAGTCCGCTGACTCCTAGCAGGGTGGCATGGTGAGGGCTTATAGTAGCTGGGGTGGCTGAGGACAGCAAAAGAAGCAAGAGCAGAAGCAGGGAAAGCGAGGTCCTTCCTTTTCTCGTACGGTGTGCAGGCTGCCTGCCCTAGTGTCAGTGGGGCTCTCCCACTGCCAATTGCAGCACTGGGCAATGAATGCATCACAAACTCTAGATGCAGCCACCTTGGAAAATTAAGGCTTACTGAAAGCAAGTGTTCGCCTTCAAGTTTTTGTCCAATCTTGCATACCTATATTTGCTAATCAGATCAACAGATTTCATGATATAAATGCATAATATAGCAACCATTATTAATTTGTTATGCTTGATTTGAAGATCTGTGTATTTTATGTTGCTCTGTTTCCATCTTTGTTACTGTTACTTGTCTTGCTTTTGTTTTTGTATTTACTCTTCAAAATTAAATAAAATTAAAGTAAAATAAACCTATGAGCTGGGTGTGGTGGCGCATGCCTGTAATCCCAGCACTAGGGAGGCTGAGGCAGGAGGATTGTTGTGAGTTCGAGACCAGCCTGAGCTACAAAGTGAGCTTAAGGCCAGCCTGAACTGCACAGTGAGACCCTGTCTCAAAAAAAGACAAAAATAAATAAATAAATAAATAAATAAATAAATAAATAAATAAATAAACCTATGAGCGAATGGCAAGTGACAATTAGGCCTCATCCAGTGGCAAGATTTAAGTCTGAAACTGACTGACAGGCCGATGTGCTGGCACAAGCCTGTGTTCACAACACGCAGGAAGCTGAAGCAGGAATATTGTTGTGAGTTTGAGACTTGCCAGGGCTACAATGTGAGGTAATGGCTGGCCTAAAATTCATAGTAAAACTCTGGCTCAGAAAGAAAATTAAAAGAGTATGATATCTATTGTGTTCTTAGCTTATCTGCTCATTCTTTACTTTATGACTTCCATCCATGACTTTTTCTTAAATTGTATATTTGTCTCATAGAATTTGGTAAGATCTTTGGCTAAGGAGTCAAATGCCAACCATAGTGGAAAGATTTTTTGAAAGAAGGAAATGACAGCAGAAAACTGAAGCTACCAAAAAAGTAAACCTGCGTTTACAAGGAAATATGGGTAGTACTACTTAAAAATACAGATTCTTTTCGGTGGCTGGTTCTCAGTGTTTCAGCCTACTTTTCACATGCAGTGGCCAGGCATGCAGTTCTGCCATATTTTCTGTTACTCTCCTCTCAGCACTGAGACAACATGTAAGATGCCGAAATGTAATTAATGTGTGGAGCGTTTATTTAGCACAGAGTTTGTGAAATTTCAGTGTATGGTTGTCTGGCTCTAAAGCAAGGTGGATTGGCAGAGGGGAGGCACTTCATATTCTCACAAGGTAGCAAAAGCAAGGGAACTTTGGTCCTATTTTTGTTGTATTTATTTATTTTTATTTGAGAAAGAATAGCAGAGATTTATTAAAGAAGAGTGTACTCCAAATTGGTGATGGCTGGTGAGAAAACTCGAGAGCAGTGCTGACTCAAGGTGACCTTATTCACTTACTTACTTACTTTCTTTTTTTTTAAAAAAAGTATTTGGTTGTTGCAGGGTCTCACTACACAGCTCAGATTCATGATGATCCTCCTGCTTTTAGCCTCCTAAAAGCTGGGATTACAGAAGTGCGACACTATGCAAGCCTCTGGCCAGCTCAGCCTGGCCAGGGGATAGGGCTGGCATGGTATATGGTACAGGAGATCAAATCATGGTCCTTGAATTTGCCTAAGTACGCATATTAGTTTGCTGAGCTATGTTGCCGACTCTACTTTGTTTCTAAGGTGAGGCTTATTTTTAAGTTTTGGTGCTGAGGAAAGAACCTAGGACTTCCAGCTTCCTAGGCAAATGTTTTACTGCTGAGCTAAATCCCTAGTGACTACTTTATCATTTTTAATAGAAAAAACAGTAAAATAAAATAAGAATAACATTAGTTAATACATTGCATACTGTTATCTTCAAAATGTAGTGCAAGAAGGGGGCATATAGCTTCTTCAAATTATGTTGGTGCAAAACTCTTTTCATTGAACTAAGAGAAACTAATAGTTTATATATATATATATATAATGATAAAAGGCACAAAAAGACTATATATATATATATATATATACATATATATATATATGTATAAATATATATATATATATATGTATATATATATATATATATATATAGTCTTTTTGTGCCTTTTCTCTTTCCACCATCTAGGTCCTATTTCCTTTGTAATGATTTTTCCTATTTCACAACACTTATTGTAGATTTTGGTCATCATTTATGCTTTAAGTTACTCACACCAGGGAACACAATATAATGTTTATACTTGTGAGTCTGATTATTTTACTTATGGGTGTGGTCTCAAGCTGCATGCATTTATCTATAAATGTCTCAAGTTTATTGTTCTCTATGCTTGAGTTGTATTCCACTGTATAAAATGCCTACATCTTCTTATCCATTCCTCAGTTGATGGACACTCACAAACAGTGGCTATCACCAAGAAATCAAGCGATAACAAGTGGTGCTAGGGATTGGGGAAATGGAACCCTTCTTGAATGTTCGTGAGAGTGTAGACTGGTACAAACACTGGGGAAACCAGTGTGGAGATTCCTCAAAAATCAAGGATTGGGTGTCCCACTCAAGCCAGCTATGTTGAATTCCACTGAGCCATCTCCCTGGCTCCCTGAATAACTTTCCAGAAAATATAAAAATATGTTTCTTTCATTTTTCAGTCATGTGAAATAAGACATGACGTAACATGTCCAGATCCTTAAAGCATTGTTTGTATTTGTATAGGGTCTCACTAGACAGCTCAGCTTACAGCATTATTTCAGGATTGTAGTGTGAGAATAGTATCAGCTTAACAACTTTATTAACTCTTTCAATACTAATGTGGTCTTAGGATCTATTATAGCAAGTTCACAATCTTATCATCCCTACTTTTAAAAAGCCTGTGTAAAAAACCATCACTGTATTCCTTGTTTCCCAGCTTCTCAGGGTAGGGTAACCCTCCAAAGCTTACTTGACATAGAATTATTTTAAGGCATCATTAAATGGAATAGAACTCCCTCTAATAGCCTTAGCATAGGCTGTAATTGCCAACATTTCATTTTTTAGTGAGTCATTACAGAGTAGCTTGTTATTATCTGTTGGTCTGTAAGTAGACAATGGAGACAGGAATGTTTATGTCTAGCTCATGGAAATAAAATTCACTCATGAAGCCAAGAAGCTTTAAAATTTATTATTGACATAGGCAAAGGACATGCATCAAATATGTTCATATGTAATATATATATATATATGTATATGTATACATATATATAGCAAGTATATATATATATATATATATATATATATATATAAATTTAACTCTATATCTATCTTCGTATCTATCTACATAATATTAAATAACATCTTAATCATTTTTTATCCCATTTCACTTATCTTCCATCATTTCCTCTTCTTTGCTTTGACTGTTTTTTCATTTTCAATAAATCTGTCTTCACATTCCCTACCATATCTATTTTATAATTTAACTTATTAGTTTTGTGAGTTTTTCAAATAAAAAATATATGCAATGTTTAAGCTTTCTTAGTTCACTTAATATAATGGTCTGAAGATCCTTCCACTTTCTATGAATGGCTAAGATCAATCAATCTTTATGGGTGCATAACACATATCATTGTCATTATCTGTTAATGGTCATAGACTGTTTTAATGTTTTCATCTTGTGCATTATGCTACTATAAGTCTGAGAACAAAAAAATCACTACTATGTTACTAAGGGTTCTATGTAAGAATAAATATATAAAATATATGCATAACCATGTGGGAGGATTTATTAAAGTGGCTTGCAGGATTGGAGAGAGGAGAGTCTCCATAGACTTCATGCTGAAGAAGCAGAGGATCTAGTAGCTGCGCAGCCCAAGGAATTAGAAGATGAAGGATGAGAGCGGCCAAGGATGTAGCACCAGTCCAAGGCTGATTGCCTGGAAGTTCATGGAAGAGTTTCTGGTGCAAGTGAGTTTGTTGGAAAGCCAAAGAAACTAGAGCTTCAGAGGGAAGTGTTCAAACTCAAAGGAATCAAAGAATAAAACACTCAGAAAGACTGGAGCTTTTCTTTTATTTTTTTCCACCCAGAGTATAAGATATATTATTTTTTCTGTATTTCAGGTAAGGGTCTACAGGGTGTTCAAGGTCTCCCTGCTAGATTGGACTCATTGTGTCTGCCTGTTTACAGCCTCGCAAGAGCTGGCGTTATAGGTGTGCACCACCATGCACACTCTTAATTGCTGTCTCAGCATGTGGGGCTGGCATGGCAGGCCTGGGGATCAAACCCTTGGCCCCTGCATCTGCTTGCAGGTACTTTAATCTTCTGAACTATTTGGCAAGCCCAAGTCAGTTGGTTTTTATGACTTACAATCAAGCAGAGTCTTCATCAGTTTGCTGGTTTGGATATCAATTATCTACCACACTCAAAGTTATTCTTTATTAATCTGCTAGACATTTCTTACTTTGATCAAGTTGACATCACAATTAATGGTGACAACCCACCCCGTCAATTTAAAAGCCATCTTAAGTCACAGTTAACATCATAGGCATCGTAAATTTATAATTACATATAATACAATGCAACTATGTATAATAACAGTCACTAATATTTTCCCCAGACTGGGCAACCAGGCCTTGTTGTTCCCCCAGATAGTTTTCCTCTGTAACTTAGACTGGTAGACCAGCAGAGCCCAAGCTTATAGGAACAGGAAGGGTTCTTTTTTTACTAGTGGGATCTCTAAATGTAATACAGAATTGTACCATTTCTATCCCTTTTTCCTAAATCTCTGTTTTGGAAGAAATAATATCAAATATTAAATATTTATTTATGGGCTGGGGATTTGGCTCAGTGGAAGATCTCTTGCCTTGCATTCACAAGACTCTGAGTTCAATACCCAGCATCACAAAAGTAAATGAAAAAATGATTAAATAAATACTCAGAGCATATAAACACACTTCTCTATGGCATACTGATATTTAGCTGATGCTATAATTCCACATTCAAAGTGTCACTCTATATATCAGCAAATCTAGTGAATTCCATAAGCAGCAGCTCAATGTCACAATTCTGTGACCATGAAATGCATCTCCTGGTCAGGAGCAATGCTCGGTGGAATATGACAATGATGGATGGGACATCAGGTAAGTCCACACATGGTAGTTTTCACAGAAGCACTATGTACAAGAAATGCAAATGCATACCTGTTGTTGATGCTTGTTCCACTGATAAACAGGGAGCTGCTCTTTCCAAGATGGAAATGATCCGATATAATCAATGTGCCACCAGGCTGAAGACTGATTATGCTAGGCAACAGTGTCTTACGAAGGCCTCTGTGTTAGTCTGCGCTGTGTCAATATTATGCATTTAGCCATGGATCTCACCAAGGCAGAAGTAGCGAGTGGAGGTAGCTGTTGTTGACCATGGGCATAACCTTCATTCTGCACATCATGGACACTTTGTTTATAAGCCCACTAGGCAATGACCGGAGTGGTTAAGGGAAGAGGTTAACTGCCACACAGAAAGGGTTAAGAAAATCCTTTTCTGCACAGGATTGTAATTCTTGTGGATACTTAAGCTTTATAAAATATCTCTACCCTCTTCACCCTTACAGAGAGAACTAGCCACATACTTCTTCCCTAAATCTTCGGCACCAATCACTCAGTCATGCCTTCCAAGTACATAACCATCTAGAGATATCATTCACTATAGCCCATTAATCAATACATGAACATTATAAATTTGGCCATTTTTCTTGCAAGTGTCATGCAGTACTCGGTACACTGCCCATAGGTCTGTCCACTGTAATAATTTCACTTTGCCATCCTTCTTAATGTATATCCTAGAGATGTGTATAGTGCTGAAGCTGTCCCCTCATGGATGGTACCTTCACAGAATGCAGAAGCACTGGGAACCAGGTCCTAGTCTTCTCTCCCTCTATCACCAGGGCACAGGGTACATACCATTAAGCCACAGATGAATATTGGTTAACAAAGGCAGTGTGGTAGGAGTAGAAACTGTGAAATATAGACTAATTTATGTAAATTACTGGTACCTTCAGGACCTGGCCAAGCCCAATCACATAATCGTTCCATTTTATGATGGATTCTTGCTATAAGAAACCAAAATTATGACTCATTTAATCAGATAACATTGTTCATAACAGATAGATTAGTCACATAACAACTTACTGTCATATATTCAAACATTCAGTTTCTTCTAAAGCCTAGTAATAGGCCATGAGCTGTTTCTACAAGGGAGAACATTTTCTTCCACATGATGATGGGGCTTGTTCAAAATCTGTATTGTGATTCACCTAAGAAAATATGTCATGCATTCCAAAATCTCCCCGATCTGCCAATGGCACTCTAAGTAGCATTAGATTTACTGGATCATAGCACCCAAGTGGAAGCACAACTTTCCCATTGTCCTGAACCTTTTGTACAGCCTTCTCTTTTTCCTAACCCCCACTTATATGATAGTTTTTCAAATCACTTAGTAAATGGACTACAGCAACACACTCGACTATGGTACTTCTTGCCTCCAAAACCCAAAGAGGTCCAGTAGGTTTTACACCTATTTCTTGAATGTACGAGGGTCAGAACGCAACAATTTATCCTTTGCCTTAAGTTATTTATCTGAATTCCCTACCAACAGATCCCTAGAGACTTCACTAAGGCACAGGAACCATAAATTTTAATTAGATTTAATTTTTGCCCTCTCATGTGCAAATACTTCACAGAGTGTATATACATATTTTCTAACCTTTGCTCACTTGGTCTAACAAGCATAGTACAATTAATATGAGTTGGTGTGGCTCCCTACAGAAGAAAAGCTGATCAACATTCCTATGACAGAACCCTGGAGCATTTATGCATCCTGAGGTAAGTCAGTGAAATAATATTGTTAACTTTTTAATTTAAAAGTAAATTTCTTCTCACGAGTTATATGGCTAGGCATATGAAGGACAAAAAGCATTATCCAAATAATAGCTACATGTGAGGTACCTGAAAATATGTTACTCTGCTTCTCAAGGAAGCCACATCTGATAAAGCAGCTGTAATTGGAGTAATTACTGATCAAGGTTATGATAATCCATCATTATGTCTTTGTCTTCTCCAATGCTGAGAAGAAACGCTGAGCACCCAAAGCTAAAGTTATTTATCTCAAGGTTTATATGGGTTTCAGTCTATACTGGCACTAAGGCAGTGTGGTGTGGCAGGGGGCAAAATTACATGGCAGCAAAAGAAGCCAAAACAACAAGAGCAAAAAGGAATGTTGGGGAGATAGCTTGGCAGCCTAAGCGCCTGCCTGGCAAATTCAAAGACCCAGGTTCAATCCTCAGTTCCTCATACTGTAACAGCTTGAGTCTTCAGTGTCATGCTAAATCCCAGCATTTGGAAGACTGAGACAGGAGGATCACCAGGAGTCCAAGCTGCACGGGGAGACCCTGTACAAAATACAAACATATATGCATACATACATACATAATACATAATACATAGATACATACATAATAAATACATAATACAAACATAATTTTAGAAAACATTATGAGGAAAAAATTCTTTTCCTCCTTTATAAATAGGTAGGCTCCCTGTTCTAGGATAGGAGCTCTGTACCCTACGATGCGTAACTGCAAGTCACTTAGTTAAATTTCTAAATGTCTGAAGTTGACACAATGAATCAACCATAACAACCATTCTCTAAGATCCATTTCTCTTTTCTGCAGGCTGAATGGGAGGGATATATGTGTGTGTGCTGAGAACAACCACCGCTGGAACTTCTAAGTCCATGATGGTGGACCTATCCTCTGCCATTCTTCTGGGGAGGAATATTATTTGGATTCACAGTATTTTTCCAAACTAGAAGTAATTCTAATAGTTTGCAATTGACTTTTCTTATAATAATAGTCTTCTATTCGCAGGTTAGGAAACAAATGTGAGAATTGTCGCACGTACTAAATATCTGCATCCTAATTATGCATTTTGGAATTAGGCAAATGGCTACAAGATGGACATGAAAAACTACTGGACCTATATGGTTAAGTCTTGACAAAATTCCATTCATCAGCTACTTAAACTTCTTCTTTGACTAGCTAGACCCATGAAGTACATATCCTGAAATCACTAGGTCACAACCAGCGTTCAATCTTCTTCAAATTATTTGATAGTTTCCTTTTTCCCAACGTGAGATTATCTCAGCAAAGTCCCATACCACTCTTTGGCATTGTAACACGTTCCTCAAGGGGACTCTGCATCCCATTCCTTCTTGGGGTTCTGAGTCTGCCAACAGGTTTAGATATGAAAAATATTTTAGAACCTGTTATTTTCTGTTGCTATAATTTAAAGCAGAATTTTGTTCATTTGATCCTAAAATTTTCTGCCTGCATGAATACAATAATATATTTCTTCTATTTTACTTCTGAGAACATTATGATTAATTAGCCAATGCCTTATATTTACATATGTCTGATGAGTGCAACTGCTTTGCCTCAGTTATCAATACTGTAAGTACATTTTCCTTGCCTTTGATTGTGAAGAAAATCCACCTGGCTCCTACACCTCCTGAATCCAATTAAACACATTACATTTAAGCATCTCAATTGGCAGTATTGTCCCTGATGTAAATTATGGCACAGACAGAAGAGTGATGGAGGAGTCTTGCAAGGATGCTGTTGTTTCCCTCATCAATCTGGAGCTAGTAATAAGTGCATTTTCTGGCCACTGTCAGTGACACTTGATTTTTATCTGGAAAATTCCTTCCAGAAGGTTCATGAACTTGAGTCTTTCATATCCTCCACAGTAAGCCAAAATTTCCAGTTAAAATGGGCAATTTTTAGATTCATATTTCTACTGACATACATAAAAACAAAGACTATTTGCAGATTTTTAAACTTCAAAATTTGTGAGAAAAATCTACACTCTTCCTGATGAGCCCATAAATTTGAGTAAATGAAATCTGAGAGATAAAATAAATTCAGTGAAAAGAGAAGAAA
>PVKA01013869.1:0-53908 GCA_004027165.1 Ctenomys sociabilis | reverse complement strand
AAAAAAAAAAAAAAAAACAAAAAAAAAACCAGAGCACAAAGATAGGAAGAAATTATAAAGATTAGAGTAGAAATTGACTCAACTGAGATGAAGAAAACAGTTCAAAGAATGCATAAATCAAAAAGCTGGTTCTTTGAAAAACTAAAGAAAGTTGATAAGCCTCTAGCCAACCTCATCAAAAAGAGGAAAGAAAAAATTCAAATACAAGCAATAAGGAATGAAAACGGTGAAATCACCCAGACGCAGCAGAAATTCAGAGGATTAGCAATAGTTACTTCGAGAATTTTTACGCTCACAGAATAGAAAACACAGAAGAAATGGACAGATTCCTCGAAGGGTACAAATTACCAAAACTGAAACAGGAAGATATAAGAAATCTCAATAGCCCAATGTGTGATAGCAAAATCTTGGAAACAAACAAAATGCCCATCACATGAGGAATGGTTGAAAAAGATGTGGTATTTCTATATAATGGAGCATTACACAGCTATTAAGAATGATAAGTTCGAAGCATTTATACTGAAGTGGATGCCACTTGAACATATACTCATAAGTGAAATAAACCAGACCCACATGTGTAAATATCGTATAGTCTCCCTAGTATAACAAGCGAAAAGCAGAAATACAAAAGGAAACGTACAACAAGTAAAATCAAGTGAGTCAGATAAGGCAAAGTGAATGGCATATGCTGCAGGATACTAATCAGCTTTTCTTCTGGATGGTTAACAACCTAAGATCACAAGTCAGAGTTGGAGAAATAGAAGAGCCACAAGGCTAGCCAACATTTTGGCCCTAGCCTTTCAAGGTCAGCAAAGACTCAGGACATAGGAGAACCTGTAGTGCAACATCATGAAATGCAGGTGAGCTCCAAATTTTCTGAACAAGGAGATTATGGAGCCACAGAGGAAAGAGACTGAAGTTCTATAGTGTGCCTGGGGAGAGTCACATGAAGAGAAAACTTTCTCTCAAGCTCTCACAGAGAGGAAAATGGTCAAGCATTGGCCGTGACTCATCCACATGGATGACACAAAGAAACTGCAGAATAATGTACAGGACTACAAGATAAACCCTGAGAGGACTTCACTGACCACATAGGAAATATAAAGTTCTTGTGTTGGTATATAAGTCTTGATCTATCTTGGTCTTAACCATCCAGCAGAAAAGTATAAAAATGAAGTATACATTGTGGGCCATAATATTAAGCTGAGCTGTAAATGGCTATGGTCAACAATTTCTTTGAATAACTCACTATTGTTGTAGAATGCTGGACTGTGTTGGATTGTGGTGTCGAGTTCAAGCACCTAAGTTAGTTGAATGACAATGGAGTGCCCACCTTTGACAGGTGTAGACAGGAAGGGGTGTAGAAAGAAAAAATCATCATGTGTGTGTATAGACAGTACAGTTGGGATAGATAACGCTGTGCTTCTCCATAATTCTATGAGAGGCAAGATCTGTACTAATGGTGGCTGGACAGGATATTATGTCGGCTTCTGGTACTACGGTCATCCACTAGGAAAATAATTATTGAATTTTTGATATAATTCAGGTATAAAAAATAAGTAAGCAGCTACACTCTTAATTCACTGATAAGAGGTATCTGCTAAAATAATATCTGTAAATATAATATCATGTATGCACCTTGTACGATACCAAAATATCATGAAAAGTTTGCAATGTATTAATTTATCGAATCTGTATTATTAAGGTGTCTTGAAACTGTCTGATTGACATTTGTAGTTCAATAAAATAAAGAAAAAAAAAAAAGAAATCTCAATAGGCCAATAACAACCAATGGAATAGGAAACTAAGTAAAAAGGCTACCAACAAAGAAAAGTCCAGGTCCTCATGGATTCATAGCTGAATCCTACAAGAAATTTATAGAAGATATAATCCCTACACTCCTCAATCTTGGCCAATAAAGACAAAGAAATTGAACAGGAAGCAGTCTTCCCAAAATCATTTCTGGAGGCAAGTATTGTACTGATTCCAAAACCAGGGTAAGACACAACCAAAAAAGAGAACTACAGGCCAATCTCCCTCGTGAACATAGCTGCAAAAATCCTAGCAATTAGAATAAGTAAATCATCAAGAAGATGACACACCATGACCAGGTAGGATTCATACCAGGGATGCAAGGATGATTTAATATTCAAAAATCTATAAATGCAATACACTATATTAATAGACTAAAATCTAAAACCCACTCAATCATCTCAATTGATGCAGAGAAAGCTTTTGACAAAATTCAACACTCATTCATGTTCAAAGTTCTACAGAAAATTGGAATAGATGGACTCTATCTTAACTTAATAAAAGCCATCTATGACAACCCAAAAGTTAATATAATCCTAAAAGGGGAAAAACTGAAATCTTTTACTCTTAAATCAGGTACAAGACAATGATGTCCTTTATCACCCTTCCTATTCAGTATAGTCTTGGAATCACTAGCAACAGCCATTAGAAAAGAGGGAGAAATAAGGGAATAAGAATAGGTAAAGAAGAAGTTAAATTATCACTATTTGCAGATGACATGATACTTTACATGGAAGACCCAAAAAATTCCAAGAAACTACTAGAATTGATAAGGAAATTCAGTAGCATAGCAGGATAAATGTCAATACACAAAAGTCAATAGCATTCCTCTACACAGATAACAAACACACTGAGAGGGAAACAATACCTTTTACAATAGCACCACAGAAAATGAAACACCTGAGGATTCACTTAACCAAGGCAGTCAAGGACCTTTTCACGGAAACTTACAACACCCTAAGAAAAGAGGTTATAAAGGATCTCAGAAAATGGAAAGATATTCCCTGCTCCTTAATAGGAAGAACCAACATCGTAAAAATGGCCATACTCCCCAAATTGTACAAATTTAATATAATCCTTATCAAACTGGCAACAACATACCTCCGAGACCTAGAGAAATCATTGGTAAAATTTATTTGGAACCACAGACGACCTAGAATAGCAAAGACCATCCTTGCCAACAAAGACAAGGCAGGAGGCATCACAATTTCTGACTTGAAATTATACTATAAAGCCACTGTGATAAAATCAACATGGTATTGACAAGGAAATAGACCTGAGGATCAATGGTATAGATTAGAAGATGCAGAGGTGTCTACAAACACACTCAGCCATCTGATTTTAGACAAAGGGGCCAAATAAGCTTACTGGAAGAAAGATAGCCTCTTTAACAAATGGTGCTGAAAACCTGACTTTCTTCATGCTGAAAACTAAAACTTGACCCAGCTCTATCACCATGCACTAACCTAAAGTCAAAATGGATTAAAATCTAAACATTAAAACAGAAAAACTAAATCTGCTGGAAGAGAAATTAGGATGAACTCTTGAAGACATAGGGGTAGGTAAAGAGTTCATGAATAAACATATATTTGCATGGGAAACACTTGAAAGAATCAACAACTGGAGTCAACTCTTCTTGAGGAGTTCCTGCACGTCAAAAAATTGTCAACAAAGTGAAAAGACAACCCACCAATTTTGAAAAAATGCTAACTAATAAGCAATAAAGGTCTGCTGTCTAGAATATATAAAGAACTAAGATATATTAGGGACATTAAATTTGAAGACCCAATCCAGAAATAGGCTTCTGAGATGAATACACACTTCTTAGAGGATGAAATTTAAGAAGTAAATAAATATATGAAAAAATGCTCCACATCGCTAGTCATCAGCGAAATGCAAATTAAAACAACACTGAGATACCATCTCACTCCAGAAAGAATGGCTATCATAAGAAAATCAACCAACAACAGATGTTGGAGAGGTTGTGGGGAAAAGGGAACACTTCTCCACTGCTGGTGGGAATGTATACTGGTACAACCATTTTGGAGATCAGTGTGGAGTCTCCTCAAAACAGTAGGACTAGAAATCCCATTCAAGCCAGCTATCCCCCTGCTGGGAATTTTCCCAGAGTAATTGCAAACATTGTATCATAGTGATATATGTGTGCTTATGTTTATAGCAGCACAATTTATGATAGCAAAATCTTGGGAACAACCAAGATGTCCATCACATAAGGAATGGTTGAAAAAGATGTGGCATTTCTATATAATGGAGTATTACTCAGCACTAAAGATTGATAAAGTTGAAGTATTTATATTGAAGTGAATGCCACTTGAACATATACTCATAAGTGTAATAAACCAGACACTCATGTGCAAATATCATTTAGTCTCCCTAGTATAAGAAGTAAAAAGAAGAAATACAAATAGAAATATACAACAAGAACTAAAAAAAATTTAGTCAGATAGTTAGGGCAAACTCAACTGCATATGCTGCAGGATACTAATCAGCTTGTCTTCTGGATGGTTAACAACCTAAGTTCACAGATCAAGAATTGGAGAAATAGAAGGGCTGCAAGGTCAGCCAACATTTTAGCCCTAGTCTTTCAAGGTCAGCGAAGACTCAGGACATAGGTGAACCTGTACTGTAACATCATGAAACTCAGTTGTGCCCCAAATTTTCTGATCAAGGAGATTATGGAGCCACAGAGAAAGAAGATTGATGATGTATAGTGTGCCTGGGGAGAGTCAAATGGAGAAAAAAACTTTCTCTCAGGCTCTCACAGAGAGCAAACCAGTCAAGCATTGGCCATGACTCATCCAATTGGCTGACACAGACAAAGGATCTACAGAGTAAGGTACAGGATTATACCATAAACTCTGAGTGGACTTGACTGACCTCATCAGAAACAAAAGCTACATTTTTTGGTATACAGGTCTTGATCTATCTTGGTCTGAACCATCCAGCAGAAAAGTATAAAAATGAGGTATAAAATGCGGGGCCATAATAATAGGTTGAGATGTAAAGGGCTATAGTCGACAACTTCTTTAAATAAGCGCTATTATTGTGGAATGCTGGACTGTGTTTGATTGTGTCACCGAGTTCAGATACCTAGAGTGGTTTGATGACAATAGAGTGCCCATCTTTGATAGGCCTAAACAAAAAAACAAAAGGGGGGATACAAAGGAAGAAATAAGATGTGTTTGTACAGACAGTACAGTTAGGATAAATTTGCAGTATTTATGCATAATTCTATGAAAGGCAAGATTTGCACTAATAGTGGCTGGACAGATTATTATGTCAGTTTCTAGTACTATGTATGGACAACCACTAGGAAGATGACAAGGTGGATAGTATTAATTATTGAATCTGTGATACAATTCAGCTATAAAAAATGAGTATACAGCTACACTCTCTTAAGTTTCTGATTAAAGACACCTTCTATAATAATGTCTGTAAGTATAATATCATATATACACCTTGTACAGTACCAAAATATTATGAAAACAGTCTAAAATGTATTAATTATCAAATCTGTCCTATTAATTTGTCTTGAAACTGTCTCATTGGTACTTGTTCTTCAATAAAAAATAAATTTAAGAAAAGACACTCCCGGTCACGAGTTCCAGTCCCTACACATAATTTTAAACTTTACTTTCTGCCTGAATTTAGAAATGTCTGTGAACAAAATTAAATGTTTTGGTTTAGGAAAAAAGAGATATACTCTTTTATGAATAACACCTTGGAAATTCATTATATATGCAACTATGGGGGAGGATGAGAAATTACCATATCCTAAAATGCAGTGAACTTTAAAACTCTCCAGCAAACAGAAATCGGTATAAACTTCAGGATTACTATGAACAAGGATAGGGAGATGGCTCAGTGGAATAAGCGCTTCTCTGGCAAGCACAAGGGCCTGAGTTCAATCCCTTGTTCCACCAAAAAAAAAAAAAAAAGAATTACTGTGAACAAATTTTAGATAGATTGATAATTTAGAACAGAGCTGCATTGATGAATGCCAATAGAAATTGATTTCCAGAAAATTAACCTAGAATTCTGCTGACCTGTGTTCATTAGCCTTAGGTTGGATAATTTATAACAAAAACTATAAATGACAGTGGTTTAAGATGGGGATTATCCTTCTCTTTCAAAAAAGATAGAAGAAGTAGGTGATATTGAACTGTATGGATTCCTTACGGATCATCATTCCTGTTCCTCTCCTTAATCTTGATCATCCGTAGGGCTGTCTTCCACCCTCAAGATTACTTATCTTAGTCCAAGATAGATTGTAGAACTCCAGCTATTACTTGTAGGTTTTATACAGAATGAAAGAGAGAAGGAGACACAGTACTGGAAGGACATGTGTCAACTCTGTCTCTCATCTAAGGATTTTTCCTTCACAAGTCCTAACTGGAAAGAAAGGTGAAGAAGTGCTTTTCAATTTTGCAGCTGGGCACATTACTTCCTAGAGCAAACTGAGGTCACTTTGGCAGCCGCGTGACTAGACTGCATTTCTTTTTTGTTACTGTACTGTACATCAGGGCCCAAACTTAGAGTATGTTTACATTCCAGAGTCTGAATGGGCTATGAATCTGAATGTGCTGAGATAGGTAAGCTGAACTTGTGGCAGCAGCACTACTAGCCGTGTTCTCCCACTGTCTGCAACCAGTGGTGACTTTGCATAGACTGGACACATTAGATAGAGCTCAGTCATTTGTTTAAAGTTGCCTTGCTTCCTTCTAAAAGTCTTTGCATTGCTTTCACTACATCTAGAGCCTTCCATTATTTTGACCTTTCCTTCCAAATCATAAAAGTTCATAGTTTCCCTAACCATACTGAACCCATGTTTCCTCACGATTTTTGTAGCTTACTCAAAATTATATTGAGAATATTACTTAGGACTAAAATGAAAAAGGACAAATTCTTGAAATGGTAGTTGTCAGAAGAGGGCTGGGCTGGAGGAAAAAAAAAGAAATCCTTGTGCCAGGAAGCCTGCAGCTGCTCCTGGGATGGCTGCACTGAGAATCCTGGGCAATCCATCAGCTAGAAAATCCAAAGGGACCTAGTGACTGCCCTGCTAATGTCCGTGCACAGTGCCTGGATCCCCAGGACTAGCAGCTACTTTGATATACAAATGCCAGCCCTGGCCATTGTTGAGAGTTTCTCATGGTGTCAGAATTTGAATCTGGAGCTGGGAGTGTGAACACTTCGAGTGGCCGAGCCCATGAAAGGAGCATGATACAATTCCATTGCTTCTCATGAGCATTTAGAGGAGCACTGTGTAAGAAATAGGAGTCACAAGTGTTTGTTTAGTTCTTCCTGTCACTACATTACAAATAGACACAGGTAAAATTCATTTTGATAAATCAATTTATGTAATCTTAAGTGGCCAAAAATACTGGCACTGTAACATGCAATCGACATAAAAATATTACAAAGATATATTATAATTTTGTATGGTGTAAAATCTGCTGTGGATCTTGTACTTATAGCACATGGCAGTTCAGTTAAGTCATATTCTGAGTACCTAATAGTCTTAGAGGCTAGCAGCTTCTGTGTAGATCAGCACAGTTCCAGGAAGATCAGTTGTTTCAGTATAGAAAAGCTGCCTTCACAGCCATTGCTTGACCGATTTGCTCTCTGTGAAAGCCTGAGAGAATATTTTCTCTCCATGTGACTTTCCTTAGGCACACTCTACATCATCAACCACTTTCCTCTATGGTCCCATAATCTCCTTGATCATAAAATCTGGGACACAAATGAGTTATATGATGCTACAGTACAGGTTCTCCTATGTCCTGAGTCTTCACTGACCTTAAAAGGCTAGAGCCAAAATGTTGGCTGACCTTGCAGCCCTTCCTTTTCTCTAATTTTGGTCTGCAAACTTAGGTTGTTAACCCTCCAAAAGAGAAGCTTATTATTATCCTGCAGCATATGCAGTTCAGTTTACCCTATCTGTGTAAGTATCAAACATCTTAGGCATAACATCGAACAGGTATTTTCCATCAAGTATTGATATATTAAACTTTAAGTCCCTACAGAATATGAAGAAAAAAATAATTTAAAAAATATGAATAAACACATATTTTTACACAGAAATTTATAGAAATCTAACCATATAGAGCATTGTAGCAGGACAGTCCTGTGATATTTTTTCTTGTGCCTTTTTTTTTTATTTATTACCCTTTATTTAAAAAAAGAATAAAAACTTTTTACTTGAGAGACAATATGATAATAATTGGTAAGTCATGACGAGAAGTACGTATTTAGAAGACCAGAATGACAGGGATTCCAAATGTGACCCTTTTATTACACATTGCTATCTTCAGTGCAGTTGCTTGGTTCACAGGTATCAGCATGTATAGTTAGTCAGGGTGAGAATCCTACCAATTAACTGCTAGTTTCAAAAACCTGCTGATGTTTCTCAGGATCATTGCCTTACCCGTCTTGTGTGTATAAATAATTGTATGGCTTTGCCCTTGTCATGTTTCCCAGCTTTTTTCCTTGCCTTGTTCTCGTCCAATCCTCAAGTTCTTGCTTCCCTTTTAATTGTGCTATACCTTTATATTTATATTTCGAGTTCTTATACTAAGGAGACTCTATGATATTTACATATGTGGATCTGGTTTATTTCACTTGTAAGTATATCTTCAAATGGTATCCACTTAAATATGAATACAAGGCTAACACTGGCAAAGGATATCCAAAGTGCTGTACACAGTTAAAGAGTAAATCCTAAAGATATGTGACTGAACTTATCAGATACAAAAGTTACATTTCTTATTATATAGGAATTGTCTTACCTTGGTCTTAACCATTCAGCAGAAAAGTACAAAAATGAGATATGTAAATTAAATCCATATTAATATGCTGAGCTTTGAAAGGCTCAAGTCCACAACTTCTGTGGATAACCCACTACTACTGTGGACTGCTGGACTGTGTTGGATTGTTTTGATGAATTCATGCACCTATAGTATTTAGATACCAATGGAATACCCATCTCTGACAGGACCAAACCAAAAATAAGGGCTGCAAAGGAAGGACCACTTTGTACTTGTATATACAAAATAGTTAGGATAGATGTACAGCTACTTTTGCTTAATTCAATGAGTAGAAAGATTTGTACTAATAGTGTTTGGACAGGGTATCCTGTCTGCTTCTTGTACTATGGATAACTACTAAGAAGATAACAATGTACAATGTAGTAATTATTGAAACTGTCCTATTAATCAGTTTTGATACTGTCTCATTGCTATTTGTTTCTCAATAAAATAAAAAAAGAAAGAAAAGCTGCCTTCATCTGCCGGCCCCATACCCTCTCTGATTATTCTGTGGCGTGTCTTTTCTTTCTTCTTTACCCATTTCTCCCAATTACTTTCCCAATACTCTTTCCTCTACCCTCATCTTTTCGTTCTTATAGCAACAACTTTTTCATTAAAACAGAAAAGAGTTAGGACCAAAAGGAACAGGTAAAGAAGAGCCTAATTTTGTGGTGGAATGGAAAGATGATAAGGGCAGACACCATACCAAAATGGGCTTCAGAAAGTCTTGTAAAAAAATGTATTTGATACAGAGTCTCACTGCATAGCTCACACTCATAGTGATCCTCCTGTTTTCAGCCTTCCCAGCACTGGGATTACGGGACTCCGTTGTTGGCTCAGCATGCCCAGGCAGGGGACCAGCACAACATGTGGTCCGGGGAATGAAACTCTGGTTCCTGTGCTTGCCTATGCAGGCACTTAGTCCACTGAGCTATCTTGCTGGCCCCAAAAATGATATTTCTAAGTTAATTTTATATGGAAATAAGGCTGTTAATTTTATTCATAACCAAAAGAAGAAAGAAATACTAACTCTTCTCTATGATGTAATGGCACCCTGCCCATGTGTGTCAGCTTTCCTAACAGTAACTATCCTGGATTTCTTACACTGGTGTCGGACCTGTTCATTTATCTGACCTTTGTGAATTAGTGCTCAAGCTCTCACAGGTGTGGGAAGTCTTCTTGGAGGCTATACTCCTCTTCGCCACCCATGGTCTTAATAGCTCATAAGCCTATTTCTTAGAGGACAGGAATGAAATAGTGTCTCTCTTCTTTTTCCTTTCTTCTTTGATTTTTAAAAACAGTTGGGCAAAGTGTTGCATGGGGGTCATGTGAGGAGGCTGACCCAAAACTGAGCTATGGGTTTTATCAGGACTGAAAGCTGTCTTCAAAGTGTTCGATGTGGGCCAGGGAAATAGCTCAGTGGAATGAGCACTTCCCTGACAAGCACAAGGGCCTGAGTTCAGTTCCCAGTTCTGCAAAAAACAAGCAAGCAAACAAACAAACAAACAAAACAAAGTGTTCAATGTGTAGGAGTCCCTGCTTGAACTCAAAGAGACACTGCATTTTCCCAACTTTCCTTATTTCCTTCCATTTCTATAACACTATCTATTCTGCTGTTAAGTCTATCAGAGACCATTGCTGGTGGATGCCTGGTGTCTTTCTTGATTATCCCAATTCTTCTCTCTGGTTGGAACATACTGTTAAGTGTAAAGAACATTTCCAAAATCTGGATTTGGGGCTCTACTTGACATGCTATCTCTAACCCTCAGTGTATTGAGTTAAAATAATTCCATTATCCAGCCTGTTAAATAGAAATCATTTGGCTGCTTCAAAGTTTTGACTTCTGATCTCTGCATTTACATATAGTTTTGCTTAAGTTGCTTTTTCTTATCTTTCATTAGTTGGGCATCAAGACACTTCATTGTATAGCTTCACTGCCTTTGCTAAACCGAAGCTCTGGTTGTTTTCTGTCTGACTTATCCACCACCAGCTTTATTTGACCTTATAAACATGTTTAAATAGATTTCCAGGATAATGACCGTTTTAGCTGACAACTTCCTGTTTAGATATTACAGCGGGCACAGTGCAAATTAGAGGGCAGAGCAAAAGCACTAAGAATCATGAGACCCTGGATAAATATAGGAGAGCTGCTTAGCCTCCATGGGACAAGAGTAGGTTCTAACCCCAGTTTACCCACTGACTCAGTGAGTGACTGAGGAAAGCAGAACAAAACAGTCATTGGTTTCATTCACGAGTGACTCAGTCATGTAGTTCTCAATAAATGGGGGCCCCAGAAGGAGTCTGTGTCACAGAGACACCTCATTTCCATCCCGAGCTTGTGTGGAGATTACTCAGGAAAACAAAGATTGCCTTTATGTACGTAGAAGGGAGAATGGTATTCATGAGGGCCATGGGCCTTTCACAAAGGTATGCAACTGTCATCAGCAATGAAAAGAGTCATTTAAAGGTTAGCAGATGGGAAAAAAGGAAGAGCTGTTTAACCTGATATTACAAGGCAGCTCTTCCAAGATGGCTTTATGCAACTCAGCGCTACTTTCTTTCATTGTATTTCTTCTGCCCTCAATGTCAGCAATATCCTAGCTCTCAAATGATGGGAGAACAGCAGGAGCCTGGTGCTCTGCTCAGCGCCTGGCTAGTGCTTTGCATATGATAGGTGTTCAGCAAGTGCTGAAAGGGTGAGATGACGAAGGGCTCTGTGTGGCACGACACACGACCACTTCACTTTCTTGGACAGCAGCCTTATTTGTTGACTTCATTTTCCAAGTTTTAGATTTTTCAAATTTTCTTCAAGTCTTCTTCTTTTTTTTCTGTATTTTAGGGAAGGGTCTACAGGGTGTTCAGGATCTCCCTACCAGATCATAGTGATCTGCCTGTTTACAGCCTCCCAAAAGCTGGGATTAGGGGCGAGCACCACCACGCTCAGTCTCAATTGCTGTCTCAGTGTGCCCTAGGAGCAGGGCTGTGGCCCCTGTGCCTGCTTGCAAGTGATTTAATCCACTGAGCTATTTGGCTGGTTCTTGAAGTCTTCTTTTTGGGGTTGATTTAGTAAGCATTTTCAGTTACTGTTTGGGCATCTGATGGGTCTTTCATATTGCAGGAGATCATACTTTTATGATCTAGGAAGGAAATATTTGGGATAACTTTTCATTAGGATTTTCATCTTATTTTATTTATTTATTCTTGAACACACTTTGTAACACTGGCTGGTCTCAAACTCCCAGAGATCCTTCTGCCTGAGCCTCCTGCATTCTGGGATTACAGGGGTGCACCACCACTCCCAGTTCATTAGTCTTTGTGAAATTAGCCGCACCTATTCTCCCTCCTCATCCCACACAAATATACCTCTATGATCTCTGAGCTGGAACAAAAGAATGAAAATTTTTAATATAGAAAGCTGTAGCAATTTAATAAACATCTAGATTGATTTGGGGTCAAAGTATAGAAAACATTGAGTAAAAGAAAAAAAATGATTACAATAAAATAAACAAACATTTCTTTTTTCATTTTAAGGGAGAACAACTCCAAATGAGTAAAAGATGCTATTATTATTAGTTAATAAACCATCACTTTCTTTTATACAGTTCCTGTACATGTTCGTCCCTAGCATACTTATCTTCTCATGGATATTGTCCAAGGCAAACAGGGAAAATGTCACATATTCTTTGTGCAGAGTTGGTAACAGCCTTGCATGCTGGCCTGGTCACCTCAGCTCACTCAGTTGGCAACTCACCTGAAACTGCAAAGCAGGCGAGTAGGATCAGAGTTCAGCACTCTTTCTCTGAGGTAGAAGGTGTGTCACAGGCCCCACCTGAGAGTGGAAGAACAGCTGATAATAATGAGACTTTCAAGGCAGGGTCTAGTTTACTGAAAACCCAAATCACCTCAAGTATTTTCCTCCATTGAGTAAAATGTTCTAAAACTCAATCTAGAGCTTCTCTAAAAGCAAGTTCTAGGTCTCCTCAAGATCTACCCTAAGCAGTTTCTCACATGCAATGGAGCCTTGGTAAATCACCACGACATCTTCTTTGTTACCTCTGGCTATTATTTTCCATTTGTATCTTCTGACAATAATCTTCTGTTGTTAGTCCTGTTACCCTTTCATAAGCACAAGAAAACTTTAAGACTAATGTGTGCTGACTGAGCACAGGAGGAAGCATGAGCTGAAGCAACGGTTATTTATCTTCTTGGATTCCAATCCTTCATAAGCAAAGGCGAGATAACCAGTAGAAAATTTGGAACTGAAGGAACTTTGGAGATCACCTAATGTGACTCCTCAGGCTGAGCACAGGATACAGAATGCCCGCCAATTGCTCATGGAGAAGTAGGAGTCCTCCTAGCAGCATGGATGTCTGCTGACTCCCAATCCGGAAACTTTCTGATTATTACCTGATATCTATTTGCATAACTACATCTCTCTGTATCTGTATATGTATCTGCATTTATATCTATGTCCATATTCATGAATATCTACCATCAAACCAATGAAATAAATAATACCAGGTCATTAAAATTCAAAAAAGGTGCAATTTCTTTTTCAAATGGTCTTTTACCAATGAAATATTTTTTTGATTAGCAGCTGACCAATAATTAAAGCAGCAGAAAGAAGTCAGCAAAGATTATGATGGAACATTATCTGGGCATTCACTTCAACAATCATCCATCAGTGACACCCTCTTATGTGCCAGAAGGCAGTTTATTGAATACTGAGAGAAAAGGGACAAAAAGGAATATGAGGCAAATATTTCCCTATCTTTAAGGTCTTGCCATCTCCTTGGAATATAAAGGTGTATACAAACATAATATGGGGCTTTTCTGAACATCTGTTAAGTGTAGAAGTTAGGGTCATCACACTTCCAGCTTGTGGTATCAGAAAAACACTTCTGCACAAGGGTGTACTGATGTGTTTAAAGGACCAGTGAGGCCACAGTGGGTCAATGTTGCAGGAAAAGGGACAAATCAAATGTTATTCTAATGGTTTTCAAGATTTATTTTCTTTTCTTTATTTTATTTTTTTTGGTAGAACCAGTGATTGAACTCAGGCCCTTGAGCTTGCCAGGCAAGTGCTTATTATACTGAGCTATCTCCCCATCCTTCAACTGCAGACTGTTAATTGCACTATGTATATATTAATTGTGTATAGCCTGGGCCCTGCTGTGTCTCCCATAAAACTATGTTCAGAAAGGTTCCTGTGACCATCAGGGAAAACAACTGAACCACCTTTAGTTGAGGACATAGCATCTGTGACCAGGAGAACAGCAGATACTGCTCTGCCCAGATCCACTCTGAACTGTGTTACCATTTTGGTGGGCCATTCATCTAGCTTCTGTGTAATTTTGTTCCTCAGGTCACATTTTTGACTCTTTTGCTTGTAAGCTTCACAGCCAGAAGTCCCACAGGGCTCCCAACTCCCTGTGCAGCCCTTGGCTGACACCTGCTATGGATACTGAGAGCCCAAATCCATTGCCTCCATTTGAAAGGAACTCAGAGGTATAATTCCCATCTCAGAGTCCCCCTCCAGGATTAGGCTTAGGTACTCTTTGTGGATTGGTTCATACATCACATTGCTGCTTAGTTTTCTCCTCCCTCCACTATATACCTTGCTCTACTTCCTTAGGAAACAAGTGTTTATAACCTGCTCCTGGGAAAAGTACCTAAGACACAAGGCATCATGCTTATCTTCTACTTCAAACTAGAGTCGGAAAAAGAAAGACAAGGTTGGGGCAAAGAGATGCTGCTGCTGAGTCAGCATCTGGTGTCTTTCTGTTTTTCAGGCTTAGAAAATTCCAATTCACATAACTTCTTCCTCCAATTCCCAGGATAAAACAATAGAAGTGTGGAGGTAGCAAACTCTGATAAATGTTCCCTGAGTAGAAAATAACAAGCCCTCTGCTCATCTCTGTCATTGCCAGAGCAATCTGTGTGCATAATAGCAATTTGGAGATGAGGACCAAAAGCATAATCCTAATCACAGCCCTGTATCAGTGCTCTGTACCCACACATCCTCTTGCCCACCCCAGTGATGTTTATGACAAGCCAGCTTTCCAGAAAAGAAATCAGCCATGGGGGTGTGCAGTTCCAGGAGCCAGCCCATCAAGAAGGCATTTGTGACTTTTCAGGGCGTGGGGGTGAAGTGAAACAAAAGTAGTGTCTGTTTGCCTGCGTCATGGAGGCAGCACTGGGAAAAATTGCTATTCACGAGCCAGCTCCAGTTGATGGAGCTCAGATTTTTAAGGGTAAATGACTGCCCATCAGAAAGGATATTGGAGGGATGCACCCCATCACTGTGACTCATGCCCCCTCTCTTTGATTTGTTTCAGAAGGATTGCCAATATGTGATAGCCTGAACTCATGTGATGATTACTGTACTGTGTGTCTGCTGACACTAATGATGTACAGACTTTCCAAAGTTCAAATGTTTTATAATGTTCCAAAATGAATACCAAGAGCACTTCTGAAGAGGAAGTCAACTCCTGTGACATATGGACCAAATCTGATGATTCATCTGAAACTGATCAGCTGAATCTTTACCTTCTTTGTATCCTCCTGATCCTTTAATAAATAGGAATTGTCATATTTTCTGATTACTTACATTGTAGCTATACAGTAAGATAAGTTTCTATCCCATGACTTCTCACTTACTGAAGACATTCAAGCTCAATAAGGATTATATATGTTGACTAATGAGGACTGAATGTTTTATACAAAAACTTATATGAGGGGTTGGGTAGATAGCTCAGAGGTGTAAGCACCTATGTGGCAAGCAGAAGGACCTGAGTCCAAGGACCAGCCCCACATGCTGTGCCAGCCCCTGAACGGGGCATGGTGGCACATACCTGTAATCTCAGCACTGAGGAGATTGAGGTGGGAGGGAGCACTGTGAGTTAGAGATCAGCCTGGGAGCAAAAAAAGTGAGCACAAAACCAGTCTGAATGGTGTAGAGAGACTCTGTCTCAAAAAAAAAAAAAAACGTATGAAAGGGAATGTCACCCTAAAATGTATCAAATACCCTGATAAAATTAAGATACACTGAGTCTAGCACTGTCATAAACCCATATTCCAGTAGCAAATATATTAAATTATGCAAGGTCATTTTGATATATTAGTTCTTTGATATATTATTCCTCAAGGATGACAGATAGGATTCAGTAATCATAACTGAAGAGAACTCATAGATTCATGGTTAAATGAATGAATGAACAAAACATAATGTCATTGATTTATCCACTTAAGTTATCATCTTATTTAGCATCTCTCTTTAAACAATGTTTCCTGATGTACACAAAGGATTTTTAAATGATTCTTTTAAGAAAAAAAAAAGATATTTTGTTCAGCCACTGTCTAACTGAAATTATTAAACCAGTGGTCTACATTTGTGAGATTTGACAGTTTTATTTTTTCTGATACTTATAGTATAGATACTTTAGAATTGATAAACTCCAGAGAGTCCATCCAAATGTAGGCTATGTACATATCCTGTGCCTCTTATCATCTGTAAGGAAATATCAGAATCTCTGTGAACAGATTACCCAGTCATAAAGAAGATAAATGAAATTACAATAGTCACTTAAAATTAATCAACATTTGCTCTCCAAGTCATGTAAAGACTTAAGAAAATAAAGAGAAAAATACCAGTGGCTGAGAAATCAACAGCATCTTCTTTGGCTGCCTATCTAGAAATACAGCCTCTTCTTGTGCAGTGAGAGATATGTTTGAGGGTGGTAAGGAAACTTTTATAATAGTGGCTAATGCTTGTAAGTGAAAAAGCAGAGTCCATTAAAGTGTGATTGAATGGTGAATGTTCTGACCTACCATAGCTTGTCTCTCTAATACAACTTTCAAAAAGTCCAACCTTATTCTTTTTGATTATTTTATCCAGGATGAAAGTGCTTATTAAACCACAAGGATAACTTTGGAGTGGGATAGTACAGCAAACTGCCACTCTGGATATTTTATTTGAGAACTCTGTTTTAAGCTCCTAAAGCAAGGCGCTATGCTAGATTCCACTGCAGATACATAAGTACAACACAAATAACCTTTTAAAGTGACAGTCTGTCAGTCTGAGGGAGCTACATGCACAGTGGGCACAATAGAGAGTGAGGCCATAGACTAAGGGCTGGCTGCTGAAGTTCAGAGGGAGAACTATAACTTCTGAATGGTGGAGAGAAAAAGACAATGGTAGAGAACGCGGTGTTGCAGAACACGGTGTTGGAGTGGGCTGGGTAGGACAGGGACACATCAGGGTTCCGCAGGAAAACGGGAAGCATGGGGAGCAGGTGGAAGAATGAAGGGGTCTCACTTACCTGGCAAAAAATAACAGTGACCATCTATGATAGATGGGAGAGAAACAGCTGCTAAAACTCTTGATATGAGGTTAAAGAATTTGGAATTAACAGCAAACACAGAGGATCCTGCAGAAATTTTGGATGAAGTGACCCCAATCAGATCTGTTGTTAAGGAAATTATACTAGTTTTGATGAGAAGGAAGGACTTTGACAGCATTAAAGACTTAGCTGATCACATGGAATCATTTGTTTTGATAATGGCAGTGACCCAGAGGGAAAAAAAATGAAATATTTAAGCAGAAATAACATATTCAGAGAAATTTAGGTCACCTGATTGTGGTGCCTTAGACAATAAAATGACAATATAAGGACATCAGGGCCTCTTTTAAAAATATTCTTTCAAAGCAAAGATGGATATTGTGCTTAGCCACTGTCTTAATACAAATATTAAGGGGCTCATGCTGTGTGTAGAGATTGTCCAGCAGTAATATTGGCCAAGGTCAGCCTCTGGGCCAGTGCAGAAGTTTCTCTCAAACTGGGAGATTTTTTAATCCCCAGTTCTGGATTCCCAGCTACTATCTGTGGTCCCTGACATTGATACCCACTAATGTGCAAAAATGCCCGTTCTCCAGTTTTCAAAAGATCTTCATGTTGTCCAAGTTAATGTATGAAATCTTCATATGATAGACAAGAACTACATTCCTTGGGGTAATTTATTTCTCTAGGTTGTTTTCCATTAATACAGCTACAGCCAAGGAGATAGCTCAATGGAATAAGTACTTGCCTGGCAAGCACAAGGTCCTCAGTTTGATACCTAATACCACAAAAAAAAAAAAAAAAAAAAAAAAAAAAATGACAGCTACAATTACACACGCATTTTTGCCAATAAAAACGTTTCCTTACTTTTTATTTTTCAGATTTTTAGTAGCAGATCTAGAGTTCTAGAATTTGCTTCCCTAACTATTTTTACAATTTTTGAGCAGGAGTTCTAAGTGACATTTAAACCAGGCTGTGGCATACATCACTTTTGAGGCATGGATCCTTTTTGAAGTATGAAAGATGTTACAATGGCAAAAGGTTACTACTGACTGGAGTAATGATTCAGCCACCTTACAAACCAGATTCATTTTATTAACTGAGTTATCTATGTGCACGCATATATATTTCTGTCTACATATCAGCATTACACAAAAAGCAAAGTTGCACCAACAAATATTAGCAAGCCTTTATTCAATAATACAGATTGCAAAGAAACAGAGTTGCTAAAGTAGAAAAAGTATAAAATTATAAAAGTAGGAAAAGTATAAGAAGAGGAAAACTAGTTGTTTGGGAAACATGAAAACTTCAAATTAAACACTTTTGTATTGATAAATTCTGTAGTGAATGTGGTGTCTACCGATGATTTTAGGTCTACAGATTATTAAGTATGGGTATAAAGACCAACTGGCAAAGTAATGTAGTTCTAAAAACTCAGTGCTTTATTCAGAGACCTCTGGCTTATGAAGCATTTTCTGTCAATAAGAGTTGACAGTTTTTACATTTGGAAAAGTGTTAGGGAAAAAATTAATGCTGAGATGTATTAGTTTCCCATGTTGCTATCATAAGTTACCACAAATTTAGTGCCTTAAAACAAAACAAACTTATTACCTATAGTTCTGGAAGCCAGAATTCCGAAATGAGACTTAATGGTTACATGTCTTGTGATTCTGAGGACTAATCTGTTTCTATCCCTTCTTAGATTTTAGAGTTTACTTATATCTTGAGTTATTCCTCTTTTTTTTTTCAGAACCAGGGATTGAACTCATGTCATTGTGCTTACCAGGGAAGTGCTTATTCCATTGAGCCATCTCCATAGCCCCTTTATTCCTCTTTCATATTTAAAGCCAGCTGTGGCCATCCAGGTTTTTCTCATACTACCTAACTCTTATACTAACTTTTGTCTATTCTATACCCAAAGGATCCTACTGATTACATTTAACCTACCCCATTGCCCTCCAGATAAACCACTTTGCTCATAGTCTAGCATATGTGTCCGCATGCTCTCCAGGTTTTCTTCACAGTGTGCCCTCAGCTCATAGGCCTGTCTTGGGAGCAATAAGTAAGTTGGCTGGGCTGGAGCTGATGGGGCATATCCTCCTTAAACCAAGATAGGTTAAGGGTACAAATCTTTGTTGTAATAAGGAGCAGTTTGCATACCAGTGGATCACTAAGGAATCTCTTGTTTCTCTTTCTGCATTCTTCTTTTCAGGTTTACTGAGTTCAGCTACTGAAGAGCTGGTAGTCAGTACTAATGGTAAACTTCGTTGTGACATTTCCTTGCTGTCACTCAATAATACCCAGTTTTTGCAGGTTTTATAGGTGGCTATTAAAGACAGTGGAGAAAAACTATTAAGGAAGAAGCTTTTGCCACATGTGTAAATTCAGCATCAGTTCCTAGGTCATGGATCCATTTGAAAATGTTACAGCACCAGCCTATTTACGTTGTCTTGGAGAAATATTTCCATTCTTTAGTCTCATTGACTAAATTCTTGTTCCCCTTTGATGTCAGAAGTCAGCTGGGTTATTCCAATTTCTTGTCATCAATGCTTCAACAAAGGCCTTTAAGTAGACTGTTTAGAACAAGATGTGCACAAATTTGAAAAGAAAATAGGGAAATTGTTCTAAGATGAAAATAAAGTGGCCTATGACCACAAAGACATTGGGGTTGGATAGGAAATTCTTCCTCCCCTTCTGTTTTTCTACATCCCTAAGAACTTCTCTTTGCTACTTAATCATGGATGATTTAAGAAAAAATAGTTTAGATCTGCCTTTTCCAGTTCAAATATGAATGTACGACTTTTAAAATATATTTTCCTTCCAGGATTGTAAAAATTCAAGCTGAATAAAGGGAGTTACAAGGAAATAAATTCTAAAAGCAGATCTTTGAAAATATTTATAAAGCAGAACAATGAAAGAATAGAAAAGATCATGGCTACTTGAAATAAAAGGAAACAAAGAGAAAAAAGGATAAATTCTAGAAGTGCTTCTTTATAACATTTATGAAATAGAAAAAGAAAAACCCTTCTCAATCTTGTTAAAGTGAAAAAGAGCAGATTTAGGGATAGGGCTGGAGATGCAGTTCAGTGACAAAGCACTTGCTAGTGCCATTCAAGGCCCTCATTTTCAGCCCCAGCACCCCTCCTATAGATAAATAAACAACAAATGGATGAAGAAAGTTAAGAATGAAAATGGAGACATACATAGGTATCAGTGAAAATTAAAGTACCAAGTTATCAAGTCCCCTATGGTAATAAAATTGAAAACCCTAAACAAATGAATGGCTTGGTTTTGGTCAAAATATGGACAAGTGAGCTCTTATCAGAGCAACCATGAAGAACAGACAAAATAAAAACACAACTCTTTGAAGGTGTGGAAATGTCCATTCTAGCAGCAGTTTCTGGACTGAGACATATCTGAAGGAAACAGCAGAGGTTAGCTCCACAGCTCATTTCTTTCTCTACAAGTTCTTCTTGACAGCAGGTTTCAATCTATACCCTATAAAGCAGAAAATCTCTGAAAGAAATCCTCAAATGTGTAGCCTTATACAAGCAGAGAATCCAGGGCAAGCACAGACATAAGAAAGAAGGATAATCCTTGGGGAAAATCATGCAGAAATACCCCTAATTCTGTGCCAGAAGTTTGTATCCCTGTTAATCTCATTGAAACATAGCCATACTCTCCAGCACCACCTCTGCTACATACTCTAACAAAATATGTGATCCACAGGACCAAAAGAACGCTTGGCTTCATTACTGCAGGAATTGTTTCTCTGGTTCTCTTAATTTCCAGTGAGGTGATTTCCTCAATGGCCACTACATACTCTGTACAGACAACTCATTTCATAGGTAACTTGAAAGAGACTGCTGAATAATCATGGAAAATACAGTCTAACAGATGCTAAATTATATACATACATTAGCATGCTGGAAAATTCTGTGTTATGGACAGGAAGCCAAATAGAGTCTACAACTATTACAAGGATTCAAGTGTTAATTAACACCACTCATTTTTGCACAACTCCTTTGTCTTATAATAAACATATGCATCCTTGGGAGGACACTAGAAAAGCATGTACAAGGAGCTATCCATCACAACATTATTACAGACATCAATATCCTCCAGAAGGTGGTGTTGTCAGTGTCCATGCAAACCTCAAAATCTGAAGAACAAATTCAAGATTGGGACAAATCTTTCGATGCCTTAGACCAATTAAATCCATGCAACTAGCTGAAGGTACACTTTTGGCTTTATGTTGGTCTATGTTTCTCTTTATTCTATTCATAGTTTGAAGAGGAGTCAGAATGAGCCAACTTCTAGACACCATATTGCCACAAGTTACTCAGATTCAACTTCTGTTTCAAAACAAAAAGGAATGACAAAATGACTCTAAGCAGGATTTAAAATTAATCAATTGACTTTCTAAGTTTCCTTGTGCGTCTGTGTCAGCCTCGGTCCCTTGTCTGGAGATGGGCACCAGATGCGTGGTAAACAAATCTCTGTGAATCAATGGTCTCAGCCAAGGCCTGTAACTGCCTGAGATTCTATGACACTGAAACGGACAAGATAAAGCCACAGTTGAGGATCCTTGGATCCAATCCCAATTAATAGATAGAGGCCATAGCTGCAGGTCTCATTCCTGATGTAAATGTTAACCTAGGGATAAGCTAGTTCTTCTAATTAGCATAATTTACTACTCCAGAAAGTCTTTTTTTTTTGGTTAGGAAATTATTTTTTGCTTTTCATTTTGTTGCAGTACAAATATCAAGACACATTAACAGTACTCTGTGCTTTCCCCTCTAAGTAGAGTTACTCAAGATAAAAATTCGCAGTTCAAGGATTTTATGTCCGTGGTCTGGGTATTAGTTATTATAGAACGAATCAGGTCTACAACCTCCTAAATGAGTGGATGGTAAAGGTTTAAAGGAAAAAGACATGTGGTATGACTTTGGGTATCGTTTTAGGAGGATCAAAACCCTCTAGCAGAACTCAAAATTCTCTAGGGGCTGACACGAAGAACTTCTCTGGGTGGCCTGTGCTTATTTGGTTTTCAAACAAAGAAAGGGAATACTAAGGGAAGTGCAAGAAACTGAGCCGGGCCTTGGAATTCAGTACAAAGACTTCGCCAAGTAGTAAATTATGCTAATTAGGAGACTTGCCTTATCTCCAGGTTGACACTTACACAAGGGTGAGATACTTACAGCTACAGTAGTCTCTACCTAGCTAACTGGGGTTGGAGCCAACTGTCCTCACCTGTGGCCTTGACATGATCTTTGAGGCATTATGACATCAGAGGTCACTATAGGCTTCAGTTGTAACCAGTGACTCATAGAGGTTTACTTACTATGAATCTGCTGCCCATGTCCACACAAGGGGTCTAGGCCTGGGACAGATTCACGCAGGAACAAAGAAATCTAGTTGACTACTTTGATTGTTTTGGGGTTCTTGTTTGTTTGTTTTGGTTTTGTATTTTGTGCGGGGTCTTACTATGCAGCTCAGACTCATAGTAATCCTCCTGTTTTCAGCCTCCCTAGTGCTGGGATTACAGGTGTGTGCCACTATGCCTGGTCTTGGTTGCCTGCTTAATGCACCCAGGGGCAGGGCCAGCACAGCATGTGGTTCCAGGGATTGAATCCTGGTCCCTGTGCTTGCCTAAGCAGGTGCATGGTCCAGTTGACTACTTTGAAATCCTGCGCTCCTGCTCAGTGCCACTTTGTAGTGATCTTCATCAATTTTGTACATGAACTCAGATCAGATCTCTAGATGACTCTCAAACATCCATAGAGCAGACTCAAGAAAATCCCATCTAATGTTGAAAGAAAAGGATTGCCATTTATAATGCCACACAAGAAATGTGCTGGCAGTTGGAATCCAGTTAAAGAAACTGCCTGCTAAAATTAAAAGGTTAACAGTCTTTGAAGCTTATACAGATTGCAGAGTGTCTACAGCTTGTTATTACAATGTTTAAAATACAAACAAAATAGGGCTGGCAAGATAGTTCTGTGGACTAACTAGGGACCAGTGTTCAATCCACAGCACCACATGCTGCACACTGGTCCTGCTGCCCAGGCATATTGAGCCAGCCACCAAGTCCAGGCATGGTGATGCATGGTTGTAATTCCAGTGCTGGGGAGTCATGAGTCTGAGCTGCATAGTTAGATCTTGGACCAAATACATTTAAAAAACAAATAATTAAAATACAAACAAAATTACTTGTTGCATAAATAAACATGAAAATGTGACCCATTCTTAAAACAGTGATCCTAAGATGCTCATATATTGGAATTAGAAAACTAAGATTTAAAGCAGCAACCATATGGTAAGTGATATAACCCAAAAAAGCTCAAATTAATGAAAAGATAGAATATCTCAACAGAGAAATAACAATAAAAATAATTGAAAACTACAGTACTAAAAATGAAAAGAACTACCAATTAAGAATCAGAGTCAAATAGCAGGGAAACAACTTGAAAATTTAAAGACAGATGAATAGAAATTATACAGGCTAAAGACTGAAAGGAAAATAAAAACCTCAAAACCCTATGGAACAATACCAAAAGGTTTATGTGAGATTAGAGATTTGAAAGACAGTAGAGAAAGAATGGGCCTCTCAAAAATATTTGAAGAAACTGTCTGAAGTATTCTCAAATTTGTTAAAACTAAAACTACACATTTATTAAAAACTCAGCTAAACTCATGTAGAGTGAGTACAAGGAAAAAATGCCAAGGTATCAAACTTCTAAAAATGAAAGGTAAAGAGAAAACGTTGACCACAGCCAGGTGACAGTGACATCATGTACAGGACAATAGTGTTTCAAATAACTTTTGTGCTACCTCCAAAAAATTGAAAGGCTGTAACATCTTTAAAATACTGTAAAAAGAGCCACCACCTGTCAAGTCAGAAATCTATATCCAGGGAGGATTTCTTTTGAGAATGAAAGAAAAATAAAGATACTTAGAAACTAAAGGAAACATAACTCATTATCAGATAACCTGTTCTTCAGGAACAAACCAAGAAGTCTGTTGAATTGAAGTGGAATAATGCAAGAGGTGAATGTGATTTTCAGGACTGAGTGAGAAACATTAGAAGCACTAAGTATCTGGCCAACGTGAAATATTTTCTACTTTACAAGAAAGATATAACTATTTGGAGCCACAATTACTCTTTAGCATTGCCTTATTATGCATGTAGTATATGTACATGACATATATACAATGACAATAGCAAAGTACAGAATAGAGGAAGATATCTATAGTTGCATACAGTATTAACTCTGAAGTATTAATAATGTGTATTTTAATAGAGAACTATCAATTAAATATTATAAGACAAACAGCTGTAGCTAAGAAGCCCATAAATAAACTAAAGTAAGATTCTACAAAGATATATCCAAAATAACCCAAGACTAGATCAAAAACTCAAGTAGAAACTTTACTAAGAGGATACTGTATTAGGAAAGTGATTAAAATTTTCCATTAAAATGTTGCCAGGGCTAAATGGTTTCACAGTGGATTTCTAACAGTCTTATTTTAAAAAGGAGGTAATTCCAATGCTATTTACATTCTTCCAGACCTGAAGCAAAAGAAGGAAATCTCCCCCATTTGTTTGCTATGGCAGCACAACTTCTGCACAGTTGATTTCAGGGTTGGGGCTAATTTTTGCTGGATGTGGCCTTTCTTGTGTAGGTCTTCCCTTCTGGGTATTTTCAGGATCCCTGCATTCATCTCATTCCACACTAATATTCTCACAATAAGAAATATTTGGAGGCACAGCAATCACTCACCTGATACCTCATTTTGAGAAGAGTTTCATCTCTGGGGTAAGTTACATCCCATTTGTCAAGAAGGAATGGAAGAGAAGAAAGAACAGAGGAGAGAAATTAATATACATCTGTCACTTACTGTGTGCTGGAAAATCAACTTAGTATTCGCCACCTCTCCTGGGAGAGAAGTAGCATTATTCCGACTTTTATAGACTTAGAAACTGAAGGCCAGAGAGCCTTAAATAAAATACAGGACAGAACACACATCCCACCTAATGAGAGTCTTGCAGTTATGGATGACAGGTCTCCAACTGGAAACTAGATCTTCAGATCCATCTCAAGGCATATGCTTATCTGCTTCACTCCAACATCTAGAAAGATTGTTTTTGAAGTACTGGATTGAAAAATGTCTGTCTTGTAATCCTGTTACTTCTAGAAACTTGAAGAAGCATGCCTTATTCTTCAGTTCTAATACAGCATCTGTCCCTCCTTCTAAGAAAGCTCTCCTTTCCTGTTAGAAACCTCAGTAGGGTCATGAGCAGGTGAATTTTCTAAGAAATGAGATGACTCTTCTTAGAAAAGGGAAACAGTTTGCTTCTCCTGCCCTAGCCTTCCACACCAACCCCAGTACTACGGACTCAGACCATCCTGCTGAGCTTTACCCCTAATCTTTTTTTGAGATATGCTCTGATTTAGTAGCCCCAGTTGGGTTCAAATTTATGATCCTCCTGCCTCAGTCTCCCAGAATGCTGGGATTTTATGGGTGTGCTCCATGAAGCCTAGCTCCCTTTCTGTGGGTTTCAGTCGCTTGTCCCTTACCTCACTAATGGCTCTCACTAAAGTAGAATTTAGAATTGCCAGCCACTTTACCATTGTTTTTATTTAACAATGGCAACAATAAGTGTGTTCATAATTCATTCCAAATACCATGGTGAGCTTGAGCGCTGTATTAAGAAATACAGTGTTGTGTTTCTTAACCACCTGTTGCTTACATTTTAGTGGAATAAAATCACTTAATGTGGGTGATCTCAATCCTAACCACAGGAGAAATACTTAGAAAAATGATAGTCTTTCATGTGTGGGTTCCTCCTACGGATTCTAATTTGGAGTTTGGTGAAGTATGTGCATCCATACTCTTTTTAGAAGCTCCCCCAGACAATCCTAAAGAACATCAATGAATATTTATTTATTTATTTATTTATTTATTTATTTATTTATTTATTTATTTATTTATACTGGACTTCACACTGAGCTCCATCCCCAGCCACTATAATATTTTTTTTCTTTCTTTCAAGACAAGGTCTAAGCACATTGCTCAGGCTGGGCTTGAACTTGCCATCACCTTGCCTCAGCCTCTTAGGGTGCTGTGTTGACAGGCATGCACCACCATACCTGGCTTCTACCAGTTAACATGGTACTCATCAAAGGATTTAATAGAAAGACTTTGGGGGTTTTGCCAAAGAAATGTTTTCAAATACAGAACATCATTCTCATCTCAATGATAAGATGTAGAATAATAAGAAATTAATAAATTAATCATTTCTTCATGAATTTCTAATTCAAGATTTGACTGACGGATTTATGGAAATACTACAAAGATATTTTAGGAGCATTGTTAGAAACAGTAGGTTAAACAAAAGAAACATCAGGCGAACTTATAGTTTCATCCTACATAAACATAAATGGAATTTAATATGCTTATGTCAATGTACACAACAGTAAATTTAAGTAACAATTATGGCTAATAAATTCTAAAATATATAGAACATCAGATAGTATGGCTGTTGGACTAAGGGGATAAACTAAAGTTCCTTCAATCACCCCTCATTCACACTGGGTAGCAACTCAAGCTCTGTCAATGACCAAGGTCAACTTGACCCTAACACTTTCTAATCCAAATTCTCATGAATCTTGATGACAGATTATGTAGGAGAACTGGTGACTGTTTAGGCCATGCTACCTGTGCACTGTCCTATTCTTACAAGGATCCCAGGAAGTAGGTACGATGATTTTCATTTTAAGAGGAGTCAAGGAAGGAAAAAAGAGAGGGGAGAGCTGGGAGATGACTCAGTGGAATAAGCACTTCCCTGGCAAGTGCAAGGGCCTGAGTTCAATCCCTAGTTCTGCCAAAAAAAAAAAAAAAAAAAAAAAAAAAAAAAAGAAGAGTCCAGGAGAGCGGGTAGGCTGCTCCTGGATTGCTTTGATCTGAGCAGTGTAAAGGCCAGCACCAATGTTCTGCCCTGACCCCCAGGGCCACACACCAGGGCCCAGCGTACCAAGATGGGACAATTCATTCCTGCACCTGCCCAGACCACAGGCCCTGGAGATCCACATCCATGTTGCAGCTGAACTCAGCTCAGCTGCCCTTGCAGAATGATTTGGGCTGGGATCAGTAAAAACAATTCCCATCCCCCTTTCTCAACATCCTTACAATTAGCACACAGCAGCATTTCAAGCCCCGACCACCACCACTACCACTAGCTTTTCAGAAATGGGCCCTTTATGCCTCCCTTTCCTTCTCTTACTTGCTGCGAGAGTGTTGGGATATTTTAGGGCTGGGTAAAATTGGGAACTGACTGATACAAATCTGTCATCGTTCCTCTCTAGTCTCTCTTATACTTTCTTCCCCTTTTGAAATCTAGATCTTTAGGTTTTTTAATCAAAACTTTCTCATAAAGGCTAAAATAAATTTATTACGCTACAGTGTCAATGGCTGATGGCCTTTCATGTGCCACCTTTTCCAGGGCAAGTCACATTTCAGTAGGGAGCAAGGAGTTCAGTTTGGGAGTGTGATACACGTAGATTTGAATCTTGGGCTGCTTACTGGTTATGTAACACTTGGCAAGGCCCCTAACGTCTCTCAGCTTCAATTTCCTCGTCTCTAAAAAGAGAACAGTACTTCAAAATGTTGTGGTAAAACATTCTGAGAATGTGCCTAGCGCACAGTAGCTCCTGTTCCATGTTTATCCCTTTTCCTTTCACTTCAATAGCAGAGTCCATGTGTGAGGCAGGAGTAAGACTGCTGCGCGATATTTTGCTTTGGAAATGTCTCAACAGTGTCTGGTCTCCTCCTCTGCAGATCCTATGGGTATTGTTGAGAAACACCTCTCTCCCTGAGACTGTGCCCATCTTTCTCTGTCTCTCTGCCTGTCTGTCTCTGTCTCTGTCCCTGTCCCTGTCTCCTTCCCTCCTTTTCTATTTCTCATCCTCCCTCCCTCCCTCCCATCCTCCCTCCATTTCTCTGTGCTCTGTCTCTCTCCAGGACCCACTCTTGGGGGTCATCAGCTCTTCTTTATCACTAGGTGGTGGTACACACCTGTAATACTAGCTGATTACAGGAGGCTGAGGCAGGAACATTTCAAGTTGGGCTCCAGCCTAGGCAATTTAAATTTAGGGAAACCCTGTCTTAAAATAAAAATAATTTTTAAAAAGCTGAGGATGAAGCCCAGGGGTAGAGTGCTCACCTACCATTCACAAAGCCTTGCTTCAATTCCCAGCACTGTCTGTCTCTCTCTGTCTCTCTGACTTTCTGTCTCTGTCTTGGCACTGTGAAAAACAGCAAATAACTGAAAGTCGTAATCGCCTGAGACACAGTTGTGAACATTAGGATCTACTCTCTGATGGTGCTAAATATTTGAGTATTACCAAAATTTTGGAAGAAATATCTTCCCTTGCTCTTTCTTTCTATAGAATTTGAAATGCAGTTCCTCTGAATGAAAACTTAGAGGCTGTGTTCACACCAAGTGTGGTTGAGATGCAAATATATTTCAGAGTTCATGCTTTTTCCCAACTCTGATAAGAAGTGACTGTGATTAAAGAACAATGCAAAGCCATTAACCACCAACCTTTCAAGAAAGCTTTATGCACGAGTTTGACTTTTATTATCTGACTTTGTGAGCCTTGGCAAGCATGTCATTAGTCTTTCTTCTAAGGCAGAGAAGCCAGTCTGACAATGGAAACTAAATTATTTAATTGCTATTAGCTTTGAAAGTTTGAAGTGCATTTTTTTCATAATTAGTTCAGGGAAAGAAAATTGGATTTGAGAACGAGTTTTGGGTGAGTTAAGGATTGCTCTGGAGTCTGCTGCTACATCCAAATCCTACCACTGCAGACCCTGCCCAGTTGCACCAGGTTTGGACTTCAACTTGACTGGATCTACAGGCTCAGGTTTGAAACTATGGCTATTTGGGTTCAAAGCCCAGTGAGGCCACTTCTGGAGGTAGACCTTGGCAAGCCCTGGAATCCCTGCATGTCTCAATTGTCTCATCAGTAAAAGCAGCAGAATGACAGCACCTCAAAAGGCCTCTGTGAAAGTGGCTGACAGAATTTATGTAACGTGCTGTCGCACCGACTGGAGAAGAATAAACCAGTGCTGCTTCTCCTCCTCTCTAGGCAACCAAGTGCAGTTGGCCTAGAAAAAGTGTGTTTAATCAAATTAAAGTGAGCATCAGGGTAGAACTGGATAGAAGGATCAGTCACAGAGACGAAGTGCCTGTGAGCCCCCATCTTTGAAACTCAAGGTTTAAAATATCGAAGTTTCAATACATGTGTGAATGTGACTCACGGCGAAGGGTGTAAACAGGAGCTCAACACCAGCCCTGGCAACAGATGCCACCTACCTGGCCTGGGAAGTTCAGCTGCCATCAAATGCCATAGTCCTAGTAGAGGATTTGATAAACTAATTCAAACTAAATCAACGTAGCAAATATCTTGTGGAATAAACAATGATGGGTCATGCATTTTTGAGACATATTTTCTGTGCTTTTTTTTTTTAAACTAGTATTTCCTGGCTCCTGAACACAAGCCGTCTTCATCTATTTCCTAAGATAATCCATTATAAATTATGACAGGCTTTCCAGCCTGGCGGACAGCACAGCCTGATGAGCCGCCCTGGTCTCACCTTTCTGTCCTGGTCATCTCCGACAAGTTCCATGTGTGACCGGTCAGGAGACGGCTAATTCCAGTCCACGCATTTTTCAGATGAGCTTTATTTTATTTTTAATTTCCCTACAAATGCAAGCCAGGCGCAGATTTCGTCAGTTACAGACATAGCTCTCTAATCTGTGCCGCCCTTCCGTAGCTCGAAGTACCAAATGAATTAAGAAGGTCCAGTTACATATAAAAGTGACTATGGTCAGCGAGGTGTCTGCCCAGAGCGTCCTACCAAAAAAAATGACAAAGATTTAAGGCACCAGCGCTTCCTGTTGGCCATCTTGCAGCCATGCACTGTACATGAAATGACCCCAATCACAACCTCCTAGAACTTCACACTACCTTGAGATTTTATAGCAATCTGGCTTCTAGCCACCATGCAGCACAGGAATGAATGCCTTCCAGTTTGGGAGAAATTGTGTTCTGTCTTCATCTGACAAGACTTCTTTTTGAAAGAACTGATTTCATCCTCTTGAAAATGTTCTAATTCATCTCCATGGACATTTGGCCTTCTCTCGGAGGGAGGTGACTGCTTCCAAACTCTGTCACTTCTCCAGGAGTTGCATGCAGCTCACCCAGGCATTTCTCGGCACAGTTCAAGGTTGTGTGGACGCTGTTTGCCTCTCCAGTCAGCTGGGGCCAGAAGTTCACAGAGAAGAGCACATGAGTGGAGGCAGATAAAAGCCTTTTCCTCTACTGACAAACAGTTCAATCTAACTTAGGGAGTGGGCATATTCCAAGGACATGTCCACATATCATAATAACTTACCATGTCCATAGATATGAAGAAGATTGAATAAGGAATAATATAGAAGAAAGAGTACTGGGGACCAAAAGCCTGGGTTTTACCACCAAAGAAATATGTACCTAGGAGACAGTAGGGTAAGGAAAGGAGAAGGGAAAAAAGAAATAAAATGTGTAATTTACATGTACTGACTCCCCAAGGATTCATTATATGCTGAAAACATGTATGAATAAAATTAGAACTTTTTTAAAAGTTCACTGTTGTGTGTTTTATTGCCTTTCTTGGCACTAGGTCCCCAAAATGCAAAATCTAGAATATTCTTTGATAAATGACAAAAAATATAAGGAAATCAGGAAAGCTTTGGTCCTTTCCCTGAGGTTTCTGCAACAATTGCAGGAGCATCACCAGGCTGAACCCACGGGGACCTCTGTGGAGTTCCTGGTCAGTTCTCTTTGAGTAGATTTGTTCCAACTTTCTTTGCAGACCAGAAGGCAGATGAGGCAAGATATGTTCAGGCCACTCGGTGGAATTCTCCATGTCACAGAAGCACCTATACAAAAAGCCCAGCAAACACTCTCAGATCTGAACTCTGAACAGTCTGAAGGGGTGGTGAAGATGAGGAGCTGCTGCCCCTGCTGGCCAGAGACAGAAGCCAGCCTTACGCCCACTGGCCCCCACCGCCCTCCAGGCTGGGGCCCAACTGCCCGCTGGGACAAGCCAACCTTGGTAGTCACCCAACTTGAGAATCTTTTGAGCTCTTCCTGTCGCCATGCCCCACCCCATCCCATTCCACCCTCGCCTCTTCTTTCTCCTCCCTGGCAGCCACTCTGTTTTCAGATGTTTACGCAGAGGACGACAGCCATGGGGGTTGGGGGGGGGGTGGTACAGCACTCTGGGAGAGATAGCTCCCCGAGGTCAAATCAAATAGATGCTTGCTCCTGTCTGAGTCTGGGCAGACCCTATATGTGAGTGAGTGCGTGCGTGTGTGCGTGCGTGCGTGCGTGTGTGTGTGTGTGTGTGTGCATACTTGTTGTCAATGGTCCACTTCCCTGGCTTGTAATGTCATTAATCCTAGATTAGCCCAAGCCCAATGCCTTTTCTGGGAACATGGGTATCATCTGTGCTCCAAACACCCCATCTCAGTGGTCTCAATTTGACCAGGACATCCGGATTTTGTAACATCATTTTATAACTGTTCCCCCAACCCTGATTCCATCATTCAGAGCTCTGAGGACATGTAACTAGAAGCCACTCCAGTTACTCTCCCCCTCTGTGGTGGACTCGTGTCACCTGCCGCCCTGGCATCATCACCCAGGCATGCACTGTCACACTCCCAACCGGAATGTCAGCTTGCTGTTTGAGATTCACACCGACACTTGGTCCCCAGAGAACCCCTCCGGAGCCAGGGCGGCCTGCGCTTGGGAACACATGAAAGCACAAGCGTCTCCTGGCTTCTTGGCAGCGCTTCAAGCGCTAGCCCAATGAAGAGGTCTTGACAGCATACTTGTGAAACTCCACAGGTCCCCAGGGACCAAACACCACCATATTTATGCTAGCGGGTGGAAAGCCAAAACAGTTGGGTTGTTATGCAGACGGAGGACTCAGAGCTGGGACCAGGCTTCTGACACCTGTTAATTGGCATTTGAAAGAACTGAGCTGAGGGGGTTGGGGCCTTTGGAGCTGCTGCCAACCTGTACCTGAACAGCAGGGAGTCCAGGGAGGTTCTGCACCCGCCCCCTCAGCTGGTAGGAGATTCCCCGGGGAGCCAGGGTTGAGCAAGGCAGTCCTAAGGTTGCCAGAAAGGATAACAGAGAAGGAAGACAGAGTGAGAAGGAAAGAGAGCAGGAGGGAAAGGAAGAAGTAGAGAGAGGGCGAGTATTTTTAGATTTGCTAGCACAGAGTTTTATGCTGGAGACACCCTGGCCCCTGCTTCTGCCACACCAGTGCCACACGTGCAGGTGGAAAGCACAGTCCTGTCCCCTTCCTGCTGGGGCCACGGTTCCCACCGCTCTGAAGGTCAGCTCCAGGAGATCCTCCTCCAAAGAGCCCTCTCTGAGAACGCACATGCTCGGCCGCCTCTTCCTTCTGGAACTCCGGCAGGAGCCCTCGCTTGGTGCCTCACTGTTCCTTTGTGCGCCCTGAGCTCCTCCTTAGTGATCCCACTCCATGCCACCCTGGCTCCTTGGGATCATATTGGAGATTTTTGTGGCTCATGGTGCCCATTCAGGCTCAAACTCCGGAGATTCTTGGTGTCCAGTCTGCAGACTGGTGTTCTTCCTCTCTCCCTCACTGGCAGATACCCCTCCTCTCATCAGTTCTACCCAGAAGACCCCCACTTGTGCCCACACAGCCTCCAGCAGTGAGTCTTCGCTTAAATCTGTCTCAGTATTTGACTTGCCCCACTCTACCCTGTTTGATCTTTGCCAAGGCTAAATTAAAATGAATTGGTACAAATGGCTTCTACGCTTCATTACTGGTCCTCAGAGAAGACTGGAATGTCCTTGGTGATGAGGTGGCTTGTGTTCTAAAGTCAGCTGATGTGTTAGTTAGAATTAACTGGAAGTCCATGGCAACGTTATACATGTACTCACTCATCAAGTACACTGTGAGCACGACCATGAAGACAGCACTCCCTTAGGTGCTAAGGGATCTGTAGAACACAAAGCATATAAAAAGCAGGTCCTCAAAGATCAGTCTTATATTCTGGTCAGGGAGAGAGGTAATCTACAAATAAGCAAACAAACCATCTAAAATACCAGGTGGTCCTAAGTGCCAAAGAAAAGGAAAAAACGGAGAAGAAAATGAGGAGGAAATGCTTGACATAGGAAGATCTCACTGGAGAGAGACCTGAGAGAGTGAGAGTGGGGAAATAAACACCTCAGTTCAAAGAAAGATTGGTGTGGAAGAACAGCAAGAGAGGGCCAGGGAGATAACTCAGCAGGCATAAACACCTGCCTGGCAAATCTCCAAGATCCCCAAGTTCAATCATCGGTACTGACAAAAGAATATCAAGAAGGCTAAAGGGGCTAATGCAGTGTGATCGATGGACAGAGAAACTTACTGATCAGTTTTTCCAGTCAGCCTAATAGTAATCAATTTCAATTTAGCCCATAAAAACATTGAAATGAAATTTGAATTCAATAATAAACATTTACTAAGTGCCTACTCTATGGCAGGAGGTGCTGGCACTAATTCTTTCAACTGCCCTTAGCCACGGTTCTCTGGAAACATCCCTCAGTGTCACTTGAGGGACACAGAGAGCTAGGAACATAGAGAGCCTGCTCACAGTATCAAAGGGGCCAGGAAGGTAAGAAAGGATGCCTGGTAAACAAAAAAAAATTCTACAGGCAACTTGGAATACAAGGACCACTCCTTGGTGTAGAATCTCAGATATTTAATTTATTGCTGACTCTTTGTTTTCTGTTTCTGAACAAGTTATACAATCTTCCTGTTCCTTGATTTCCTGGAAATGATAACTGTGTTGCTTTTCTGTGAAATTTAAATGAAGTTAATAAAATGAAAGCCTTATAAAACATAAAATAATCTACTGGTTTGAGTTGTTGTGATTTTAGGTGAATCATCATGTCTGTCTCCTACATCAAGAAATTAAGGGCAAAGGCTCAGAAATAGACCTCTCCAAGAGTTCTTACTTGTACGGAAATGGCTGATAAGTTTTATGTTAGCTGTCAGTCTCTTCCAGAAAAGACTATGGGGCTGGGTAGTTTCAGAACAGAAGAGCTGAGCTGAACGATCTGAATAGAGAGAGATTGACGCAAAAGAGAACTGCTGACTCTAGGTAAAGGTATGGAGGATAACCTGAGGCAAAGGATACAATTCATTTCAAAAATGACAAGAAAGTGAGCAGACCAAAAAAATCATTGCCCAACTAGAATCTTGTTTTTTCTCCTGAGATTGTTCTTTTTCTGCATTTCCTTGCATATTTAGGGCTTATTTCCCAGTGTTTAAGCTGCCTGAATATTGCAAATACAGCACATTTTACCCCAGCCACCAAGGCCCTCTCAGGCCCTGTGGAACTCTTTAGAACAACAGACGTTGAGTATGAAGAAACCTAGTGATGTTGAGCTCTTTTCTTCATTCCAAAACATTTGTTTATCCTGCAGAGCCCTTGTTAGAAAGCTCTTCCTTATCCCAGCACTAGATAGGCTGAGGCAAGATCATCATGTCAAGTTTAAAAATCAGCCTGGGCTACAAAATGAGTTCAAGGCGAGCCTGAACTGTATAGTGAGACCCTGTCTCAAAAGAGAAAGGAGAAGGAGAAGAAGAAGGAAAATGAGGAGGAAGAGGAGGAGGAGAAGGGGGAAGGGAAAGAGGAGGAAGAAGAGGAAGAGGAAGAAGAAGATAATTAGGAGGGGGAGGAGGAAGAGGAAAGAAAGAAAGAAAAAAGAAAGGAAGGAAGGAAGGAAGCTCTTCCTTGACATCACCTATGTTCTGCTCCTCCCAGGTCTCCAATACTGTGCCCTTGGGTACCCTCCAAAGTACTCAAAGGCTCTCTAACTTAATCTTCCGAGACACAATTTTTCATATATTGGAAAACAGGTTCCCATATTCCTGTCTGATCCTACCACTTTCTGTTTAAGATTTGCCTTAATTCTGGTATTCCTCAATTTCACTATGAAATAGGTGAACTTCTTACTATCTTGAGTTGAGTTTTTTAAAATTTTGCCTCATTCACAGTGTGCATCTTTTCAACTTCAGGATTCATGATCTTCTTCTGTTCTTCAAAATTCTTAGGGGCTGGGGAGATGGCTCAGGGGACTAAGCGCTTCCCTGGCAAGCACAAGGGCCTGAGTTCAATCTCCAGTTCTGCAAAAAAAAATCTCAGCCCTTTCTTCTTCAAGTATTAGATACTCTTGTTCTTTTGCTGAAGTGACTAGACACCTTAGGACCTCTCAATTAACACATTGCATCTCTTTATAGTGGTTTTTATCTTAAACTCTTTGGGCTGTGTTCTGAATGAACTCATCAGAACCACCCTCAGATTCACAAATTCTTTGACTAAGATGGATGCAGTGTTTACTCCATAAAGTTTTATTTTGTTCTATTTATATAGTTTAATTCCCTATTATTACATAACAGTTGAACTCTAATTTACCTCTTACTCCAGGAAATTTGGCTTCTGGCTATGGATTACATTAGCTTATAATTTTTTATTGCACAGAAGTATCTGAGAGTATACTTTATAAAGATATTTTATAAAAATTTCTCCCTTTGTGTTTTGATTATCATAGTTTATGTTTTCAGGACAAGGTCCTCAGAATGGAGACCTTGTCTTGACTATCTATAATCTTTGAACTGACCTCACACCCTGATCAGAGCATTTTAAGCAGCATTCCTGTCCCCTGCACTTATACACAATGACCAGAAATGAATGTGGGGTACTTGAGTGAGTGCTCTGGAGGTTAATCCTAGCAAGACAGAACAGTAAGCAAGTAGACTTTTAATAACACATGCACACAAAAGCATCCGTGAGAAGACAAAACGAAGACACCAAATAAATCCCTTGCAGACAACTAATGGTTAGGGCTTACCTATGTAGGACTTGGGACCATGTGCAAGGGCACAGGGCAATCAGATGCCCATATCCCCTTAATGCAAGGGCACATGTGCCTCTATTAATTTTCTTTTCTGTTTTGCAGAACTGGGGATTGAACTGAAGCCCTTGCACTTGCCAGGGAGGCACTTATTCTACTGAGCCATCTCCCTGGTCCTCTATCCATTTTTTATATACTACTAAAACATATCTCAATTACTGCTTATTGTGGTAATGAAAAACAATTTCACTGTCCTTCACTGTGATTAACTCTCAAGAAGAGGATTAGGTCTCAAGAGCTAGGGTATGCTCTATTTCTTTCTCTATTTTCACCTCTCTGGAGGTGTCTTCTGATGTTCAGTAACACGGATTACCTCACACATGTACGTCATGCTTTCCACACCAGAGTGTTCTAAGGGAAATTGCAGGTACTGACAAGATGGCTAGGCAGAAGACTGGCAGAACCTACATCTTACAAGCAAAATCTAAAGGTAAATGAAAAATTGGAGTCCTTTATACAGAGGAACAAGAAAAGCCCATTTGTGGCCAGAAAAATAAATCAGTTCCCATGCAAATATGCTCATTTCCATCACCATCTCACACAGACTCCAAGAGAAATTTCCAGTATAAAAAATTCCCATATATATTTTCAGCTTCAAGATCAGGGCACCAGGAACCTGGGAGAGCAGTGAAATCATATGCCTACACCTCCAGTTCTTTTCAGTTCTAAGAGGTTCAGTACACGTTTCTCTGCTTCTAAACTTCCTCTAACTTTCCCTGTTAGTTTAGAAGAAAAACTGGAGATCGCTCACTGACATATTTTTGAATGAAGCAGAGGTGGCTGGGCTTTGGGATTCAGAAAGCCAGCACACTTCCCAGGTCTACCAAGTCAAAGGTGACATGAGTGGGTACATACATCACTTTCTCTTTCTGGTGTAGTGAAATACTTTACCATTTTTATTTGACTATTTAATGATGAGACAGGAGCTAGATGTCCGATTTAAGCCCTCTGTTGCCATTTACCAGCTGGATGCATTTGGGTGACTCACCTGAAATTTCTCAATCTCAATTTACTGTTTTGCCAAATGGGGCTAGTGAGTTTATTCTGACTCACAGAGTAATAGTTGGATCAAACTGCAGGGCATATTTTGCTTTGTTCTAATGCACTTATGGGTACAAAAAATGTTTGTGCAGACAGTTATTTCTTGTTAATATCCCTAACTGTTCCAAGTAGATTTGAAGATTTCATAAAGAAAAGGCTACGCATGTGCCAGGATTCCTTCCGCAGCATCACATTCCTACTGGCACTGAATGTGTAAATAGAAGACTAAGATCCCCTAATAGGAGAGGGTGGCAAGGCCATGGCCTGATTTCAAGCAGTAGGCCTTACAAAGAGCAGTCAGCGTCATTCATTCAACAAAAGAAGTTACTCTTGATGTGCTGGTCAAAGTCTTGCATTTGAGTATGTGATGAGCGAGCAGTGAACTTTACCTTCAAGACATTCGGTGAATGAATGGGGCTAAATGAGAAGTCAGTTGTGAGTGCAAAGAGCGGGATGCCAGGTCTGCCCTGTGGACCAGAGAAGAGGAAGGAAGAGCTTTGTTCAGAAGGTGCATGAATGGAGTCCTGAAAGATGAGGACTGTGATCTGAATGTTCTTGTCACACCCAAAGTCGTAGGTTGAAACATAACCCCAGTGTGACAGTGTTCAAAGATGGGATCTTACAGTGACTAAGTCATGGGACAAGGGACAGAACCCTGATGGATGAGACTTATGCTCTTATATAAAAGGCTCAAGGAACCTGTTTGTCACCGAATGTGAGGACACAGGAGTCCTCATCAAACATTGCTTGTGTTTTGACCTGGGATTAGGTGTTACTAGAAAAGATGGCTTTTTCTACTTTTGGTTTCTAAGACATAGGATTTTTTCATTGCACTTGGATGCTTGCTCTCCTCTTGGAGGGGTGCAGAGATTTTTCTGATTAGACCATCAGGGCTTGTTCTACTCAGCCCTGTTTTACTTCCTCTTGGGACCAGAACGTCAGCACATAGAAGTCTCTGCTCCTCTGTCCATCAGACCACATGCCTAGAACAACAGGTGACTCTGCCTTATTTAGGGATCAGTTAACAGGCCACTTAGGCACTCATGCTGAGCCATAGGCTTCAGCATAAAGCCAATGTTCTGATCCCGTTTGAACCCTTTGTTTTATTTTGCAATTTGGGTAATTCCTGTACGTATTGGATGCCCATCGGGTAGATGAGGGCCAGCACGTGGAGGGCTGAAATCCTCTGTGCAGAACTTGCAATAACCTGGCACAAAATGTTGCCACCATCACACCACCATGATGGCGTGATAGGCCTACATTGTTCAGTTTCTATTTGTCTATGGTTTTCCTCCATCTTTAGTACTGACTACATGTCAGCTTTGGTAGGTAAACCACAGACCTTGGTGTCAAGACAACTGGGAGAAAGCCACAGTTCTGTCACTAGTCACTCTCTTTCAGCAAGTCACTTCAACTTTGCAGGCTATAACTTCCTCATCTATAGAGTAAGGTGATTGTAAAAATCTCTGAGGACCCCTCTCAAATTCTATCCACTTTTAGAGGGAGGCTTACCTCACAGAAGAATGTTTTGAACATTGGGAAATATTAAATACTGAAATAGATTCGGGGATTTCTTTCTCAGGCAAGCTGGAAGGAGGCACTGGTTCAGCATCCAATTTACATGAGCAATTTAATTTATATGTGCCAGGTACTCTGTTAAGAGCATATGTCACCATCTCATTCTATCCTCACGGCAATGTATGAAACCAATGGCATTACTGTTCCTATTTTACAGACAAAGTAACTGAGGCTCAAAAAGAGTTAAGCAGCTTGTTCATGAGCCTACAAATAAAAAGTGCCAGTACTAGGCTTTGAATGAGGGCAGTCTGGTCTCATGAGTGTAATCTCCAGCATGATACTGCTTCATATCCATGTGTAGGAGAAGCTCTGGGTCCTTTCCCAAGAGCCCATCATGATCCAGAGTATCTGGAGGGATCCAATTTGCAGGCTCTCAGACATATGCAAAGGCAGGTGCTTGGCTACTGTGAGAAACCAAATGCTTCTGGCTCTCTCTTTACTCTGTGCCCTAGGTTTTGACATTCAGGGGTGAGAAGCATTTGTTTGGCAATTAATAATCTTCACTGCCTTGTGACAACACTTGTATTGATGTCTTCATTGTTAAGTTTCTATTTGTCTATGGTTTTCCTCCATCCTTAATACTGGCTACATGTCACGTGGTATTCTATATATTTTAAGTCTATTATTTTCCTCAATATTCACCAAACCCCTTTAGGTAAAGTACTGTTAGTTCCAATTTATAGTTGAAAAGGCGAAACTATAGTGGGAAATATATTAAAATAATGCTCATAGGATGATGACATTGACAGCACAAAGACTCCCTTTCAGATTCTTCCAGGGTCTTCCATTCCATTCTCTAAACTTTTATAGCCTTTGTCCAAGATACTTGTTGACAGCTGAAACAGCAGTATGAGTAGGGGTGCTCCTATCTATCCAAATTAGATGGGCCTGGGAAAATTTCAGAATTTCCCTAATCCAGAGAAGATGCATCATATCTTCAAGGATTATGCACTGACTGACCAATATTGATGATATGTTAGCTATTCTACAACTAGCTAGTAAACATACATGGTGCATTCTTTTGTAATTCTAAGACTGAGAAGTAGAATATTTTTTGTCTTTGTTTGAATCTCTACTTTTTATTTTCTCTGCTACTTGGAAGCAGGAATAGAACAAACTAAAGTGAAAAGAATGAAGGCTACATGTAGGTAGGTATACTATTCTGAATTCGTGTGTGTGTGTGTGTGTGTGTGTGTGTGTGTCTTCATAGACATACTTACTTTTGAAGGTGTTAAGAGCTAGGGAAAAGCTTTGCCTCTTGAGAATCTTGCAAATGTATCTCAATTCTAAAGTCACTTTTTTTTTAATATGGCAATTATATCTTCATTTTGCTCATGAAAGCAGAGCAACATTAGACACACTAGTCAACGCTAGCATTACACTTGTCAAACTAATTCAACCTGACTACAGCTGGAACAACAATCTGCAGTGACAACCTGTAGAACATTTTTGCATTATCTCACACTTGGTGCCTCTCACGAACTGATTTAAACCACTTGTAAACAACTTTGTTTATAACAATAAGAAAACTTAAACAAGAATTAACACAAGGCTCTTTGTCTCTTCTTTGCTGACACTTCATCACTGAACACTCTACTGCCAAGCTGAGTTACAAAATCTCAAATTCAGCCTTGGTCATGCTTCTCTTGGCTTCAGTTGTGACATCTCTGTAAATACACATCAGGATTTTGTAACTGTAAAATACCAAGATTACACATTTCTCCATAAAACTCAGAAAATTCTAACCGTCAGAGCATGAACCAGAAGCCCTTGACCCTTTATCTGGAGGATTAGTGTACACAACCCCCCAGTGCATGCTCAGGCCCCTCAGATCAGGTGGGGGTTACGCATAGCCTTTTTCAAAGAAGCAGCATGGAGACAGCACAACTGCTCTGAAGACAATGAGTTCAGTTCTCCGACAGGTTCACATAGTCAAATGGCATCTTGCCGTGGGCTATGAAGTTGTGTTACCTGCCCTGGCTCGCTTGAGGAAAAACTGGTACACTGATTGCAGGAAGGAACAATGATCTCATCCTTGGGACTTTGTTACACAAGTGGCAACTATTGCATAGATTCTCCAAGGATATTATTCACAGTTATGAGATCTGGTAAGTGGGCTATCATTTTCTGGAGATGGAGGACAGGACATTTCACCCTTATTAAAAGTCAGAAGCAGGCAAGAAACATGCAGAAGCAGTGCACAGAGGAAGAAAGGAAACACTAAATATGTTTAAGTGAACTGCCATGGAGGTTACCAGGGAAATGAAAATGAAAGCTATAATAGGCAACAGGTTATGCTGAAATATACAATTAGGCATTAATGTCTGATATTAATAAATAATAGTCCAGATGTTGGATAATAGGAAATCTTATGAAAGAATCTAGTGAAAGCACACATTGACTTGATTACATCAGAGAAAAATATGTCATTATTTTTATTAAAGTGAAGAAGTGCCTTCTCTATGTTCCAGTGGCTTTCTCTTACAGAAAATGCACAAGTGAGTGAACATAGATACTCAGAGTAAGACTGTTAAAGTAAAAACAGTGGAAGCAATCTAATATGTATCAAAAGTCCATAAATAAATTGTGACACTGTCGTACAATCAAGTACTCTATGGAGTGAAACTGAGCAAGGAGTACTATGCACCAACAAGAAAAACATTCACAAAATGAGTCCATTTATTGTGTCTGTGATATATATATATATCATATATATATATGATATATATACAATATATGCATGTATATATTCATATATATGATATATATGTATATATTATATATATATATACATATATATATTCCATACATATATTATATATATGGTGGTGAATGGTGTTCCCAAAGTGAAGAATACATACATCTGGGGAAAGATATATAGAGTATTATTAATTGATAAATTATAAAATGATAAATTTTACAGCTTAAGCTAGATGAGTATTTATTGTATTCCTCTTTATATAACCCGATACTCAAAATGAAGGAAGGAAAGGTTTATTTAGCTCACAGTTACTGGAGGGTTCAGTCCATTTTCCACTGGCTCCAAGGCAAATAACAGAAGGTCATGGCAGCAGAAAACAATGAAGAGCAGAGGAGGAGCAGCAGCTGCGGCGTCCATCAAGCCTCTCTCTTCCTTCTACGCTGACTGCGAGGACCGGTGCTCCACCAAGATCAGAGCTCCTCCAAAGTGGTGCGGCTGCACAGGTGAAGCTCGTCTGAAGACTGGGACTTCTCCACGGAAGTGGGGCAGGGTGGCAGGAAACCGGGCAGGGTCGCAGGAAGCTTTTCTCAATTTCTGGGCCCTGCCCACCTGCAGGGCTAGGCTCCCTCACTGAGAACTGCAGAGCTGATTCAGCTAAATTGACATAATGTATCAACTAATACAATCCACCCCTTGTCAACTAGACATACATACATTTTTTTAAGCCAATTTCCAGATATATACATACGTTTAAACATTTGAGCATTGTATAACATTAGAACCATGACATTTTGCCCCTGACCCTCCAAAGACTCATGCACATCCATTTATGCAAAAGACATTTTAGTCCATCTCTAAGAGTTGCCAAAGTCAGTTTCAACAACACTGAGAAGTCCAAGTCCCAAGCTTCTTAGATCTCAGGCAAACTCTCAGTTGTGAGCCCCTCTACAAATGAAAAGTTAAACACTTCCAACATGCAAAGGCACAAGATAAGCATTGCCACCTTTGACAGGTGTAGACAAAGGAAGGGTTATAGAAAGGAAAAATCACGATGTGTGTGTATAGACAGTACAGTTGGGATAGATAACGCTGTGCTTCTGCATAATCCTATGAGAGGCAAGATCTGCACTAATGGTGGTTGGACAGGATGTTATGTCAGCTTCTAGTTCTGTGGTCATCCACTAAGAAAATAATTATTGAATTTTTGATATAATTCAGGTATAAAAAATAAGACAAATAAGCAGCTACACTCTTAATTAACTGATAAGAGACATCTGCTAAAATAATATCTGCAAATATAATATCATGTATGCACCTTGTACGATACCAAAACAGTATGAAAACAGTTTGCAATGTATTAATTTATCGAATCTGTCTTGTTAAGGTGTCTTAAAACTGTCTGATATTTGTACTTCAATAAAATTAAAAAAGAAAGATAAGCATTGCCGTTCCAAAAGGCATACACAGCAGGATACAAACAGTTGGGCCCAAAACATGCCCAGAGTCCAGAAGGGCAAATGTTAAGCCCTGTAGTCTCCTGTGGACCATCCAGGGCACCCTGTAATGAGTTTTGAGCTCCAAAAGCCTTAGGTGGTTCCACCGCTATGGCACTTCTGCTGGTAGCTCCTGTGGCTTTTCTCTCAGGCCTGTTTTGCTCAGTTTTCACAGCTTTCCTTAGACCATCCATATTTCTGGCTTTTTGTGACTTGAACAGGCTTTTCACACAGTGCTTTCTCAGAGGCACACTGGCTGGCCTCACAAACCTTCTTCTGAAATCTGGGTGGAAGCTTTCTGAATCTCAAAACACTTGCATTCTGCGTGCGCCTACAACCACAGCCAAGTGGATGATGCCAAGAGCTGTGACCAGCTGAAGTAGTAGCCAGGGTTTCTTCTCCCTTGGCTGTAGGAGTTGAGTGCCTGGATTGCTGAGTACCCTGAACCTGATTCCAAGAAACAAATTCTCTATGCTGGCCCCATTCTGTAACCTGGTGTGGCCACCGCCTCCATTCTGGAACCTGGTGTGACTGCCTCTTCCATTGTGGAACATGGAGCTCTGCGACTTTTTCCTCAAAGCAAAGTCCTTCACCCTTGCAATTAATTCTGAGGCTGCAAAGGGCAAGGACCTGCCACCTCCTGTGATGTCCTCAGGACATCTTTTCTACTCTCCTTTTCCTTCTCAGCAATGGAGATCCTCTCAGCTTTGTCTTCATAGTTCACAGCCTTCCTGGCACTTTCTTTCTGGCCAAAGTCAAAACATTTTAAATCACCCTTTTGGGCCCTTTGCTCTTCATTCTTAACATAAATCTGGCTAAAAGTTCCCAACAATAGCCATGCCACTGCCCCAATATTTGGCTGCTTTGAAATTACTTTTTCAAGATTAACTAGTCCACTGGCTTGAACTCAGTCTCAGGCAGTCTCTGGATAGAAGCAAAATGCAGACAAACCTTCTGCCAAGCATAACACAAATCATCTGCAGTCCAACAACCAATGCTGTCCTTCTTCCCAGAAGAAACCTCCTCAGCCTGATCTTCACAGGTTGGCTTTCTATCAGCCTTCCGGAGTTCTGAACTCTGACCAGAACCTCCCACACAGTACAGTCGAAGCCGTTCCAGCTCTTTGCAAGTGGGAAACATCTCCAAACATTTCCTATGTCTTCCCATAAACCATTCCCAAAAGCTTGTAATCCACTTTGTCATGTATAGCCACGGTAACGATTCGGTACCAAATTCTGCGAAGGTGAAGCTCCTCTGAAGACTGGGACTTCTCCATGGAAGTGGGGCATGATGGCAGGAAACCAGGCAGGGTCACAAGAAGCCTTTCTCAGTTCCTGGCACCTGCCCGGCTGCGGGGCTGGGCCCCCACACTGAGAACTGCAGACTCAGCCAAGTTGACACAACGTATCAACTAACACACTCACCACGCCTAAAAAACCTTGAAAAATATAGAAAATCCAACTAGACTATGGAGATTTAAATCAGTAATAAAAATCCTGACAAGGCCAAGAGTGGATATTTAAAGAAGCGTTCATGCCAATCCTTCTCATACTCCTCTGAAACATTGGTGAAGCAAAATTTTCAACTCATTTTGTGAGGCTACTGTTATTCTGATAGCAAGGAAAGGGGAAAAAACCTATGGATCAATATTTCTAATGAATGCTGATGGAGTCCTCAATACAATACTGGCAAACAAATTAAACAGCACATTAAAAGGATTGTACTCCATGGTCCAGTGGGATTCAAGGATGGTTCAACACAAGAAAATCAATAAATGCATAATGTTAAAAGAACATAGGGAAAAGTTGAGATCATTTGATTATCATTTGATAATCTCAATTGTTGTAATAAAAGTATCGGACAAAATCTAACATAATTTTATGATAATAACAAAAAAAATGAAATAAGAAATAGAAAAAAAGAAACCTACTTAAACATATCTGAATAGCCTACCAGGCTTAATGATGAAAAACTGAATCAGGAATAAGACCAAGATATTAAGCTCTGTCATTGCTGTCACCACTGTGTTGGAAATCCTAACCTGGAAAATTAAATAAGAAATACAAGGCATTTAAATTGGAAAGAAAGAAATAAAATTATCTTTATGCAAAAAAAGAAATGGTTATTTTTTTCCTTTCTAGTACTAAGGACTGAATCTAGGGTCTTTATACTGAGGTATTTCCTCATTTTTTTTTCTTTAAAAATATTTTTGAGACAGGCTGTTGCAAAGTCACTAAATTACCGAGACTGGACTCCCCTCTTGCCTTTGACTCCCAGGGTGCTAGGATTAAAAGGGCTGGCCAGATAGCTCAGTGGACTAAAGCACCTGCACAGGCAGAGTGCAGCAGACAGATTTGGATCCCCAGCTTGCCGTGCTGGATGATTGAGCCTGGGCATGGTGGCATGTACCTGAAAACAAGAGAATCACTATGAGTTTGGTAGAAATCTTGCAGACCCTATACTAAGTACAAATTAAAACAAGAATGTTAGGATTACAGCTTTATACCATCATGCCTGAATATGACATGACAGAAAGCCCTAAATATCACACACACACACACACACACACACACACACACACACACATAAACATACAATTTGAACTAAAAAAAATTCAGCAAGTTTAGGATACAAAACCAACACCCCCAAGTTAGTGATATTTTTGTACTAACAATGAACAATCCAAAATGTAAATTAAAAAACAATTACAATTGTAATAACATCAAAATGAATAAAATACTTTAGAATAAAATTAACCAAGGAAGCAAAAGACTAATACACTTAGAACTATCAAAACAGTGCTGAAGCCAAGCATAGTGGCACATGCCTGTAATCCTAGCACTTGGGAGGCTGAGTCAGGAGTATTTTTGCAAGTTCAAGACCAGCATGGGCTACAGAGTGAGCTCAAGGCCAGCCTGAACTGCATAGGAAGACCCGGTCTCAAAAAGACAAAAAACAAAACAACAAAATAAGAGAAAAAATTTTAAAACAAGAAGAACATTGCTGAAAAAATATTTAAAACATACAAATAAATGAAAACCCATACTATGTTCATGGATTATAATAATATCATTAAAACGGCCCTTATAACTGAGTCTAAAGATTCAACATAATCATTATTGCAATCTGTGTGGTATATTTTTTAGAAATAGAAAAACGATTCTAAAATTCATATAGAATCTCAAAGGACCCCAAATAACTGAAAATATCAAGGAAGAGCAAAGCTAGAAGCCTCACAATACCTAATTTTAAAACATATTATAAAACTACAGTAATCAAAACAGTATGTGCTAAAATGAGGCTGGACATAAACCAGCAAAGATGAATAAATAACCTAGGAATAAAATGATCTTGAACAACCATGCCAATAATACACAATAGAAAAAAAGATTCTGTGCAATACATGGTGTCAGGAAAACTAAATATCTACATGCAAAAAGTTAAAACAGGATTCCTGTCTAGTACCACATATAAAAATCAATTCAAAATGGATTAAAGCTCTGAATATAAGACCTGAAACTAAAACTCCAGGGGTAAAACAGGAGAAAAACTTCACAGAATTGGAACAGGCTATGGTTTTCTAGATACAGTACTAGTAACACAGACAACAAGAGTAACAATAAACGGATCTGACTGCATCAAGCCTAAGAGCTGCTCAGAAAAGAAAATATTTAACAAAATGAAAAGGCAGCCTATGAAGTGGCAAAGATATTTACCAGCCATTTAGTAAGGGATTAATAAAAGGAAGAATATATAAAAAATTTCTACAGTTCAAAAATCCAAACTTATGCTAGTTAGAAAACGAGCAAGAGCTTGAAGAGACCCTTGCCCACAGAATGTGTGTGAGCCAACGCCCATGTGGGATGACGTCTTTTGGCCCTCAGCACCACTAGTGACCAAAATCAAAATCACAGTGCAACTTCACACTGCTTAGGATGGGACATCGAAAACCTAGAAACTAACAAGTGCTGGGATAAGGGACACCTGGCACCTTTGTGAATGCTGGTCCGACTGTAAAAATGGCATAACATTTTGGGAAACAGTGACACTTACCCCGAAACTTAAAACTTGGACTATGATGTAATCCAGTGATTTCACTTCTGGATAACTACCCCCAAAATTGAAAACATGATCACGAGAGATACTTGCAGGCTGATAGTCCCTGCAGTGTTGTCTGTAGTCACCAAGATGTGGAAGCAACCTAAATGTCCTTGACAAACGAATGGATGAAGAAAACGGGCTATGTCCGTGCAGTGGGATATCCAGCCTTCGCTGTGTCAGCACATTTATGACACATAACAATGGTATCCCTTACAGAGAATTGGAACGTGGACGTGGTGCATCTTAGTTATTCTCCACCCTCTTCCCTCCTTCCCTTTCCTTTTTCATATCTTCATATTTCCTATTATCTTTAACTTTGCTGTTTGAATTTTTTGTATAAGGGAGGCTACATGATATTTAAGCTTGTGTGTCTAATTTATTTCATGTTATATGTGGATTCAAGCTTTTAAAAAGAGGGGGGAAAGGAAAGGCAAAATGAAGAAAGAAAAAATGGGAAGGAAAGGGAAAGGAAGCAAAGGGGGAAGGTAGGAAGGAAGCAGAGAAGGAAGGAAGGGAGGGCAAGAGGAAGAGAGGGAAGGAGGCAGGGAAGGGGAAGAAAAAAAGAAAGAGCGAACATGCTAAAGCACAGAGGGCCTAGTAAGTAAAATAAGTCAAACACAAAAACACAAACATTGCTTTATTCTGCTGATATGAGACATCTAACACAATCAAACTCACAGAAAAAGAAAGCTGAATGGTGGGAACCAAGGGCTGGGGGATGGGGGAGGGGAGTTGGTGATCCACAGGCACAGAGTTGGAATCATGCACTGTACAGTTAAACTCATCGAAGGAACGTCTACATTGAAGGTGAATTTTTAGACACAACTGAAGAAACAACATACATGATAAAAGCATGGGCCAGAGTGATGGGCTGGCCTGCCCAGGCTTATGGCTCTGGTGAGTGCTTGGACCAGAGCGCGTGCTGACCAAGAGCAGACAACTGGCCTTTTCCTTCACCTCACCACCTCCGCTGGTCCTGAATTCTATTTGCTGTAGCATTTCAGGAATGTGCGATAGCCTTCAATGATGATTGCTTTGGAAGACGATCAATTCTTTGTCGACCAGGGATGTGTTTACTTTAAAAGCCTGCCTGCATCTTCATGAAGTTTACTCATCAGACTTCTGCAGGCTTTGAAGTTGAGTCTGTGATTTTATTGCAAGCAATTCTGCATTAATGCCATGCTCCGCCTTTCAAATGGAGAGCTCAAGGTCTTTCCAAAGCAGTTAAAATTCATGATTTGCTTATTCAATGAAATGACAGCTATATTGTGGAGGAAAAAAATTGAGGCCTGGAAAGGTTAAAGGATTTATCTAATATACAATGCATGTTTGCAAGAATTAAGCTTCAAGTTCAAACTATTTAAGACTTCTCCAGCCTCCTCTCACTTGAAAGGGCAATCACTTGCCTCATTCAAAGGCAGCAGTAGAAAGTGACCAAAATGTAGACATCTTAGCATTATCTTGTCCACCTTTTGTCCTTGGAAATGACCTTTTCCCTCTAGCTGATGTCCTGCTCAGATCTTCAGGGCTTCCTGAAAAAAGTAGAAAGCATTTCCCTGGTTCTATGCACATATTTCTGCATGTTTTGTAACTTCAGGGTGAATAAGAGTTTAAAAGACAGTATAAGAAACAATACCCAGTGGGGGAATTTCAGTCCCTTGGAACAACTGAGAACCCCCTTCAAATGGAAGTTAGCAACAAGGCAGCCTGGCTGAGGGGCGCCGCAGTTCTGCTGTCCCCAAACCTCTGTAAGTCCCTAGGGCAGTCATGACTCTGTCTTCAGGCCTCGCTTCCTCAGTATGGGGCATGGGTAGGCAAACAGGAAGCTGTTGGGGCTCAGAGCTGGGCACTAGGCCTCTGGCTCCACTCAAATACTCTATTCCGGAAACGGAAGTGTCAGTTTCTACCATCTCCGCTGATGATTTGGATTCTTTGGTGAACTTGTGGGAAGTGGGGCTCCAGGAAAAATGTCAGCTAGTAGAGCTGGATGGCCTTCCAGGCTGCTGGAGTTAGCTGCGTGTGAGTGATATGAACCACCATGGCCTTGGTCCTCTAGCAATCTCTGTTGTATGCCCTGTGGCCCCCAGGACACAACAGCACTTGAGGAAAGCACAGCCCCTTGCATTTCTTGCCTTGAGCTGTGTTCATTTCCCTCAGGGCCTCCAGTCTGACCTCTGGGTCCTGGGTGCTGGCCCAGATTTATGAACCTGAGCTTCTTTTTTATCTCTTGGGGAAGTAAACATTTTGGTTGGGAAGTTTTTCAATTTCCTCCTGGCTTGGACTAAAGCGCTCAGATTTCCAAGGGTGAGATTGCCCTCTCCGCCCCAGGTCTTCCATACCCAGAGGTAGAATTAGGAGCCTCGCTCCACCTGCAGACCCAGCTCTGCAAATGCGCCGAGGGTGGTGGCAAAGTCATGAGCAGTTTCAGCAGCTATGGACACAAGTCTACTACCTCTCAGGCTAACTTCTGTGCTTTTGCATGGAAAGAGGTCTTTCCAAATGTGTTTGAGACAGAGGTACAAATTCTTGACACTGCATGACCACTGATCATGTCAATCCCAAATTTTCCTGGACCACCATCTCCAGGCTGGGTCCAGAAACCAATGCTTTAATCATGTCATTCTATGTACCTCAAGGTTTGGGACCACTGCTTTTGAAAATGTATAGCAGATGGAAAGGGTGAAGTGAATCTTAGTCCATAGGTTTGTAAGCCCCCTGAGACTACGTAGCATTGTTCTGAAGAAAAGAATCAGAGCCAGGCCAGGCAATCAAAGCCACATCTTCGGCCTCCCACCAACAGTACTCTGATTTTCATGTTGTCAAGAAGTTTTCATTCAATGACATGCACATCATTTCTTTTTCTTCCACGTATTCCCTCTTTCCAACTCCCATACTCACCCTCCCAAGCGGCTTTCCCTCTTAGGCTGGGCCCTGAAAGTCAGGAGAAGCAGTAAAGCCAGGGTATCCCTTTTATACCTCGAGACTATCTCCCATTCTGCTGGGCCCTTTTATCCTGAAAGGCTTCGCCCACTTTATATCCCAGCCTAATTTCACCCACCACTGAAGTACCGCCAGCCGGCACAGGAGGGTAAGTGGCAGCTGTTGCCCTGTTGCGGGCAGGAAGTGAAGAAGAACATGATATTCAATTAAAACTGCAGGGGGAATTCGGTGCGACAGCAGGGTCTAATGGAGATGGATGGCAGCGGGGCGGCGGGCTGAGCTCTGCTCCCTTCCCAGCCACAGGCTTGCCGGGTGACCTTGGGTCTGTCATTAAAACTTTCTGGGCCTTCGTTTCATCTGAAAAATGGTAGTGATGATACCTGCATCCTCACAGGAATAGTTATGAGGATTAGGGAGATTAGGAAAACACACAGGGCTCTTTTGATCCCTTCAAAGTCAGCAGTGAAGGATGGATGGATGCAGAGAGCAGTCTTAGGCTGAGTGGAGCTGGCTGCCAGTTACAGGATGTGATTGGAGGTGTCATGCAAAGTCAGCTGGTGCCAAGGCCCCTCTCTCCCAGCCTGGGGTTGCTCTGAAATCCCCTGCTGGAATGGCCTGTAGAAAGCCAGGTCAAAATATAAGGGTGACGTACAGAGGCACGCATACACACACACACACACACACACACACACACACACACAATACAGGTACATACACACGTGCGCACACACACATACCACACCATCCCATACCACACCAGCCTTCTCATAAGCTGCTAGCTTGAATCATTCTCTAGTCTCCCCACAGGAAAAAGGGGCCCCAAATGACTGAGGATCTAGACCAGACCAGGACCATTTGGCTAGAGGAGAATTTTGATGCAAAGAAAGAAGAAACTCAAGGCCAGGGTGGTTGTGGTGAGCAGTGAGGTGGGGAGAGGGGGATGCAGCAAGTACTGGAACCACAGAGAAAGTGAATCACAGGAAAGTGAGATAATTATTCTATTGTAAACATGAGGCTTTGAATCCCTAGAAAGAACTTTCCCCATTTCAAGTTGTCCATTGCCTGTGTTCCCTATAAGGTCGCTGGTGCCATTTTTCACCCAGCTTTTGTTGTTGCTGTTCTTGTTGTCTTCTACTGCATGCAATTGAACCCATGGGGGCTCCACTAAACTATATCCCCAGACCTTTTACTTTTTGAGACAGGGTTTCAGTACGTTGTGTAGGCTGACCTCAGGCTGGAAATCCTGTTGCAGCTCCCAGAGCCCTGGGATTTCAGGCCCGTGCTACTGCTCTGGGTCTTACTGATGCTCCTACAAAATGTTTATATCCTACGTGTGTGGCACCAAGTGGGAACATGCTATTGCTGATTGCAGCCGTTCTGGCCTTGGGGTCACTTCCTTTCAGTATCATTATCATCTCAGTGACCACATTTGCTAGGTGTTGAGTATCTCAGAAGAGAAGGTGGTGGTAGGGAAGCAGCTTAGAAGCTGGAGTTTCAGCTCTGTCACTTTACTCTGGGGCCTTGGATATGTAGGCTTTTGGGGGGATACCAGTTGTACCTCCTGAATACTGGGAGGATGGACCCATTTCACAGCACTTTCCAGAGATCAAATGAGGTGGCCAGGTGTGAAAAGGTGCCATGGATCTATGCAGAAGTGAGCTGTATTCTCAGTCAGAACGTGTGGGGTTAGGCTGCTGTGTAGCAACACAGACCCAGCACTTAGTGGCTAGAAGCAAAGGATGTTTATTTCTTCCCTGTGTGACACTCCTTCCACAGGTCAGCCGAGGGGGTTCCCTGCTCCTTGTAACCTTACAGGGACACAGGCTGTTGGAGCAGCTGTGAAATGCTGGGTCAGAGGGAAAGAACATAGCTAAGCTTGCATTACCTTAAAGTTCCTGCTCATGTTTCATTAGCCAGATAAACTCGTGTGGCCATACTGAGTTCAGGTAGGAAGGGGAGCGCTATCCTATTATGTGTCAGAAGCAGAGAGCTAGAATATTTACCATCAGGCCTGTGACCAGCCCAGATAGAACACTCCAAGGCTGGGTGGGCTGTGGCTCCCCGCAAGCTGCCTACCAGAGCTGACCGCAGATCACTAGCCAGAGGTCTCTTTGGAAGGGGAAGCCCTGCCCCTCCCTGCTTGGGGCCTTGCACTTCTCCTCTGTTGGACACTGCACACTTCCCCCAGACCCGGGCCTCTTTCAGAAAACCAGAGTGATTGCGGCTGGGCTGCTGCACTGGCAGCCAGGCCTTTCTTTTATTATTATTATTATTATTATTATTATTATTATTATTATTATTATTAATCATCCCCAGGCCTTTCTGTGAGAGCTGCACTTCCCTCTGCCCTTCGCTCCCCAGTGGAGCAGAGGTTCCAGGGGTGGCTGCCGCTAATTGCTCCATGCTCAGTCACAGCTGAGAGGAACAGTGCCTGCTTGCCCCAAGCCCATCCTGTGCCAGACATCTGCTGGCCTGCTGTGTCCCGGTCCTTTACCCTCCCCACCCTGGGTGAGGACCTCTGTCCTGACCTCCTGCAGAAGTCTCCAAAGTCCACTTCCCGGAGTGCAGAGACTCCGGCATGGCCCGAGCATCACCAGCCTCTCCCCCCCTTTTTCTTGGGTGATGCCCCTTCTTGGGTGTTTCAGTTGTGGTACTGAAAGGAAAAGTAATGGGCTGTTTGTGACACTATTACTAATAACAGCGCACACGACGTCTCACCATAGTCTGGGCTCTGTTCTGAGGGCTTCCTTCATATAGTAAAATCCTTAAAGGTTCACACCGAGCCTGTGAAATAGGTAGTACTAATATCCTCATCTGTGAAACACAGAAACAGGCCCAGGAGGGTCGAATGAGCTGCTCCAGGTCACACAGCTCATTAGCGGTAGAGATCAGCTTTCACTCAGGCTCTCTAACTGCAGGGCACATGGAGAGCTACTTCCATCCTCGAAATTACAATGGTCTGCAGAGGCTGATGACGTCGCAGAAGGCGAGGGCGTCCTGTCTCTGGCAGTATGGATTCCTTAAAGGGAGCCTCCGGTGTCGTAGGAGGCTGTGCCTGCCCTCTTCTGGTCATTGATGAGCATTGCCACCAGGGCAAAGCCCGTCTCACACAAGTGCGAGTAACTTGCAGTTAGTTTACAGGCAGCAACGGTATATTGACTATTTCTTTCTTTCTGGTGTGGTGTGTTTTATATTTGTATTTTTTACCTCCGGGGGAAAACGGAAGGGGAACACAAAGCACACAGAGGCAGCTCTCCACCTCTGAGGACAAGCAGAAGGAAACCACAATTATGCAACTATCAAGTCACAAGTCTATGTGTTTATTGTCATGGAAATTATTATGCAGCACTAGCTGCCCATGGAATATCATCCTAAACAGATGCAAAGGCACATTTTCAGCCTTTTATAACTAAGTTAGGATAAAATGCTTTTCTAAATTAATCAGGGTATTCTTCCACTGTTCAACATTGCACGCATGCAAAAGGATTCTTAAAATTCAGCCGTTTTGAATTATCTAAGTTCAAATAGAAGTTTCTTGTCATTCTTTTCTTTTTCGTTTGATGTAGTACAATGACAGCGGTCTCCTCAGACTTGAACGTAATAAGGGCTGGCCTGAGAAATAGCGCCTTGGGGACCCAAGGTCACTGGGCTTAGAGTAGTGACCATTCTTCAGGAAACAATTAAGCTTCTTCAAAATCTTCCAGCCAGCTGAGAAGACCACTTCAGAGATTGAGCCTTCCCTGCCCCTGAGGCCTTTCTGGGGAAGGAGAAGGAAAAGCAATGCTGCCACAGAGATTTGCCCTGGAAGCCAGCCTCGAGATCACCCAACCATCTGTCTTTGCAGTAGCTGAGGGACCAAAGGAGTCACAAGTTCTGCAGGCCCAGTTTTCAGTGCCCAGACAGAAAGTCATCAGCATTTTCACTTTTTAACTAGGGTTCTTGAATCATTCCTCCCAGAAAAGTTGCATGGTGTGTGTGTGTGTGTGTGTGTGTGTGTGTGTGTGTGTGTGTAGGAAATACAACAGCG